>JAQMYJ010000009.1:27095276-27113826 GCA_030014305.1 Clarias laeviceps
TATATATATATATATATATATATATAAGTATAGTTTGCGTATCTGTGTTAGCTGATACATGGCAGTGGCCAAGCTGCACTGATTGTGTTCGCACTAACAAGCAAGGGAGCAGGTGCGTGCTAATTTTATATGGATGTGTGCGTCACAGCTGTGATTTACAAGTAAGATTGCAAATTAAGTTTTTTCAACTCTTAAAAAATTTGACATAATCGGGTAAGGCGAGAATAAATAAACAATAATCTGGAACGATTCCTCAGATTGATCATACAGAATGTGTGGTCTGACATTTCTCCAGTTCTATGCTCACTTTATCTCCTATATGCAATTAGTTCCCAGAAAAAAGTAAGAAAAACACTTCCCCAGGGTTTTATATTATTCTGTGGTGTACAATATGTTATTAAATGTAAATAGAGACAATATAAAGAGAACGAATCATAAGGAAATATCAGAAACCGTTGGGGCCTCTGGTGAGGGTATGTAGTTTGTAATCTTAGCTCACTTTATTAATGTAAGAATGAGAATGAGAATTTGTTAGCTTTAGACATGAAAAAATAGATGACTATTGTTACTAAACAACATGTAGCTCCACTTTCAACAGCAGCAGGAAGCGACAAACCAACTCATATGATGCACTAAAGACCAATCCCATGACACATGAGCTCAGAGGCTTCGAATTGTTAATGTAGCTGAAATTTATTTTCTTCAGTCATGAAAACATTAAACACTTATTGATGCCAGATGTGCTGGTCCACACGCTTTCCATCCATCAGTGGAGGTTGTAGAAAAAGATCTTATTTTCTTCCCTTCATGGATGGATGAGGTAGAGTGGAGCTGCACCACTGCACACAGCAATGTCTTCTCTACAGCTTGTAGGTTTACATGAACAATGTGCAAATTTCAGCTCCATAAAGTTTGTCCCTGTGGTTTTCACAGAATTTCCACAAGAGGGCGGTGTTGAGCTTGAACTCGGCGCTCAGCCACCATCTGAACATCATGCAGCATCCTCTGAGATTAAAGAGACTGAGCTTATTAAACTAGCAGACCAGCAACTCTTCTAGTTTAATTTCCAGTCAGTTTATCATCAGGGCAAAATGCGACTCTGTGACAGAGATGCAAAAGTGCTGGTGTGTCTTTACTTCACCCAGAGCGCTCGCAAAATCTCTACATTGATTGAGTCTCCCATTTATCAGCAGCTGTCCACTCAGGAGGCTGAGCGGAATTGACCAGCAGACATCGGCACTATTGAGGACTTGAGCACTAAAGAATGCTGAGACACTAGGAAGGAACAAAGGAAAGAGGAAAAGCACGGCATGGTCTGAATCCGGGAAGAAAACTAAACCATGGAATGCTGGAGATAAAGAGATATACAGCTGACAACCAGTTAAACCAATTTCACTTGGCCCCCGTCACACAATTGAAGCAGGACTATGCTGAAACCCAGGCTGGGTCAATGAGGCTGCCATTTTAGCACCTGCTCCCGCCCCTTCGGACACCACCCTGGCCCTGCGAGGGCACTTTCCCAGCAACCCCTGCACACCCACACTCGAGAGAGTTCATGTGACTCATCGGTAACTTTTCACAGCTGGGTCAAAGGTCAGGGCAGCAGGGCAGCAGGGTGTGGCGGCCCAGTCAGAGCACACAAGCCAGTCATCCCAACTCAAACATTTATTCAGCGCGGAACAGAGAGGGCAGGAGGACAGAGGCGGGGGACTTTAGAGGGGTCCAAGCACTAGTGGGGGGTCTCAGTGATATAGCTGCCAAAACCACGGCTACAATGGCTGGGGGGTCGTGTCAAAGGAGGATGGTCCAGTGGTCAGCTGCAGCGTCTCTTTTCTTCAGCCAGTCCCACATCCCTAAGAGGGATGCTCTGGGAAACTCTGAAACTTTTTGCAGACACATTAATAATCAGCGCAGACATTCTCATGCAGCCGTCGATAATAGGAGTGTCACTCCTGCTCCCACGGTCCGTCCAGCTCGAGAAAACTTAATCAGCTGGTTTCATCCATACACAGGCACCAGCTGCATCTGAAATGCTGATATTATTTTCAATGATATATAATAATAATCTTCTAATCTAATAATCTAACTAGTTGATAGAAATGTTTTTATAACATTAACTGCAGATTTTGCTAGTCTGTGAAACAAATGATTATTTCTGTCATTTACGTGATCATTCAAACAGTTCAGAGTCTCATGTTGACAAAGAATTTTAAGCAAGATAAATTAAAACTCTTAATATATGAATCATCACCTGTTTAGTAAGAAACAAAACACTGTGCATGCTGCTATTTTAGGTTGCTAGATGGATGGATGAAACAGAATGTTATTTATTTCTTTTCAAACACAATTACATTTTTTATTTGTTGAAGAACATACTTCTCGGCCAAAAGAAAGTTGTTGTCTTTGCTTGATGCAGGACAATAATTTGACCCATCTGAAACAGCAATGTAGTTCCTCTTGTCTCATAAAATACAGCAGCTATAAACATTCACACCTTCATCAGCCTTTTTCTCTTTTTCTAAAATGAAAATCACAGCTCGTCATGTCACTGAGGAACCACAAAGTAGTGTAACTCCTCTTTCCTGAAGATTTTGGAAAGCGTACAGTTACAGCTTTACCTCTGACTGTTACACAGCACTCACACTGGAGACTCCTTACACTCAAGATACAAGAGCATCTTCCTATAGAAACTTGATAATATCAGTGATTTCTGAAAATCCATGTGAATGAATCATTACTATGGAAACCATAAAGTATTAGAGACAGCACATTAATCTAAACTTGCTCTATTAATCAGTGCTATGGAAAGGCTCTATAGCTGAATTGACTGGTGACCAGAGTGACATCAGCATCTCTGCATCCCTGGGTCCATAGTGCTGGGTAACTGAATCACTCAGATAAAATTACCTGGAAAAATGTTTACAAGTGTTTCTGTTTGCTTTGGTGGGTCAATAGCTGAGCTAACAATCCTCCTTACCTTTGACTATCAAAATAAAGAAATAAATAATAAGCACAAGTTAGCTATTTTAATCAAGAATATTATTTTTAAAAAAATACAGAAAATCCATTGGTCATTTTAATACAGTCAAAGGAAAGCTTAATAAAATACAGAATTTAAAAAATATATTTAAGCTTTAATATTAAGTTAAAACACAGTACTATTTACCACTTGATATTACTTTATAGTATGCGGTAAAATAAAATTCTGAGCATTTTTTTCTCTGTGGATTTAGTAAATTCTTACAGACTTCTGATTTGAAACAAGATTATTTTACGATTATTATTCAATCCATTTTTTAGCTTTAAAAATCTTATAAAAAAAATTATCATATTAAATATTGTATGATTACAGTACAGTATGATGGTGTGTTAGGGCCATTGTAGGTTAAGAAAAAATATGAGTTAGAAGGTAGGTGGGGAATTTCCAAGTTTAAAAGTCACAAATGTGTGTGAAAGAAAAAACTCTTTTTAGTTTAAAAATTTTAGTAGAAAAACTTTTTAAAGAGAAATTTATAAGAAAAAAATAATTTATGAGAAATTGCATGTTATAGAAGTTGCATATTTTTCCTCCCATAAAGTCCTGACCTCGCTCCACACCATTTCCACATGTATCGGTCATTCAAGGAGTTCCTGGGAGGCCGGAGTTTCAGACGTGAAGCAGGTAGTCTGCTCATGACTTTCTACCTTGATCGTGTCCAAGCACTAGTCAAGCACTGGGATAAGTGCATTAGTGTAGCAGGGGATTATATAGAGAACTACAGTAGCCTATATGGAGTTTTTTCTCTCAGAACTGTGCGTGCATTTTGGCTTCTATCATCACTTATTTTATTAACATTTGGGCTGGACAGGCCACACCCACAAGATGCCCATGAGTGACTTGGAGTCAAACACAATATACATAATAAACACAACAAACTGAAATAATTTAGTTCTTTGGTTACAGTGTGGACTTACTCCTGCTTGGTTAGACATTTACAGAAATAATTATTATGCTAACTCATAAAATGGCTTACAGATTTTTTTTTTGAGAGAAGATGTTTTGAGAAGATTTCCAAAATTAGTTTTTTTCATGAGATCAGCAGCACATCTCGCTTATTCTATGACCCACATTAGGAACACCCAGATTCTCCCAGAAGAAGCTTTAACCCGAGTCACTCACCACTGCTTCTCTTGCGGTCCTTGTTGCCTGGCAACCATCCAGCCACAGCGAAAGAATTCCTTAGCCCCCAACAGAAGGAATGACTGGGGAATATGGACTAGAGAGCAGAGAGCGGAGGAGTTCCTCAGGCTGGGAGTTATTGAGTTTTAATGCTGATTCAGGATCAGCTCTGGGCCAAATGACAATAATCGTATTTTTGGGTCAAACACTGTTGCAGGATAAGCACTTTTTTTTAATTTAAGTAATTTTATATATTTTTTGCTCTTGTACTGTATGACATGTACACACAGTCACAGATTGGACAATTCAGGTTGTATTTTTATTACATGCTCAAGTATTCATACATCTACTTATCCTGAGTTGGGATACTCAAGCCTGGAGTCATTTAGAGAGACCAGGGTGCAAGGTGGAGAGCACACATACTCAAACACACACACAAAATCACATACTACAGGCTATTTGAAAATACCACTTAGCCTACAGCCTTGTACTGTAGGAGGTAACTAGAGTACATGGGTAGAACATGCAAAGTCCACATGCACAGAGTGGAGGCTAGATTAAATCTTATCCATTTAAGCCACCATGTCCTGGACAGACACACACTTTATATAGAATTTTTTTTACCTTCCTCCCTCATTGCAATTCTTGTTTGCTGCTTACTTGTTGTATACTATGTGAACTGGCTGCTGTAACAATACAATTTCCCTTTGGGATGTATGTATGTATGTATGTATCCATCCATCCATCCATCTACCTAATTTAAAAATCACTTGTTCATTTAACAATCTCAGCAGCCACCTCATTTCCCCTCTTGTCTGTTCCAATAAACAGTAGAAAAATTGTTGTTTACAAATATAATACAAAAACAATTAAGTAGTCATGTATATAAAACAATTAAAAGGATTATCACAAAACAGCTAATTATATTTTCCACAACTTTAAATAAATTTGAATGTATTTTCAATCAACCTACTGGATATTTTTTTTATATGTCCAGGACACTGGCAATGCTGACATTCCTAAGCAAGTCAGTTAAGTACCAAGACCTTGCATGATCTTACACTCTGCAGGTTCAGCAAATCATATTTCACATCTGTTTGCTTGAGTTGTTAAGACAGCAGTTCCTGCTACAAACTATTAAAAAGAAAAGCTATTAGAGTAACAGATTCTCTCATGAAGTCATGGAGATGATGATACAGATCAATGAGAAAGATGGCCTCGGGCTGTAGTTTTCACTGTTTATACCCACACTGTTTATAGATTGCACTTAATGCTGCTTTGACGGAATAAAAGCCGAGGGCGAGAAATGAAAAATAAAGTGAGGACGCTCTTGGTGAGAAGAGTTTTGGTTTTATTGAAAACTATCTCGAGTCGATTTTAGACAAACATTACTTAGATGTAACGATCTCATATTTCAGAGAATCAGTAAAATGTGTCGTCCACCCTCTGGCCTGATCTATTTTTATTTTAATTTGTATTTTATTTTAATTCAGACTCTGAAGTGTTTACAGACACAGGATATTGTAGATAATGTAGAAATTCTTTTTGCTGAGGTAATGATCCACGTGCTCACAGATGTGGAAGCGGCTACACTGATCCAATCAGCCGCTCTGTAGTACTTGTGGCCCACTTGAGCTCCTTTAATCTAGAGGAGGCTTATGGCAGGATCCTCGGAGCCCATTGTGTTTGAGATGCTGTTTCATTGCCCGATCTGTGGATGTGGCCTCCTGTCCCCCACTGCTCCTTTCAGCTCCAGAGTTAAACATTTATCCATGAATGGGGCCGAGTTCAGCGCCGTGGCGAGCGGCCATCTACCGCTGTCTCTGTGTGCATGACTGGACACCAGCCTTCCCCAGTGTGACTCAGGCATCACAACTGCCTACCATGTTTGTGTGTGTGTGTGTGTGTGTGTGTGTTTCTTCCTTCTGACATAGCCTATAAGAACTCATGATGACACAGGTGTCGCACACCCATCAAAGTTCCGTATTTAGTTTATTCTTTATTTTCAATCAAGTGACATCTAATGAACATCCTGGTGCAGTCATGTGACAATCTGTGTATTTGTGTACCCATGACATCATTTACCAACTGGTGGTGTGTCTGGGAAGCACCACTGGGTGACAGAACTATCTAACTTTAAAAAACTTGGAGTTTTTGTTTCATCATAGTTAACACACTTAATTTGTCACACACTTAAGCACTGTATTTTTTTTCTTCACACTTAAGCACTGTATTTACAAAATGTAAAAAGTTAAATGCAAAACCCAATGGAACAACCAGTAGGACGGTGTTCCATTCTTTTTTTTATCAGCAAAGCCTTCATCTCACCATCTAGGGATCACAGGTTCATATCCTGACTGCACAGTCATCTGTTACCAGGGGTTCATAACCTTCTGGGGGTGGGTGGGGGTGGGGGGGGGGTAGGAGCATACTCTCTCTTCCCTGTCAATCACAGTGACACTAGCCAATCGTGGGGTGTCTGTGAGCTCATGTTTGAGGAAGAGGGTAGACAGCCTAGCAAGTGTGTTCCTCTGCCCTGTAGTGCAGCAAGATCAGCAGCAGCAGTTGTTTAAAATGTGTTTAGCTGACTTTCTGTGTCTCAGAAGAAGCACATGTTAACCTTCACCTTCCTCAGTTATTAGCAGCCGAGAGAAAGCAGGAGGTCTGGATGATGAGTGGAGCCTGTCTGACCTGGTTAGAAAGAAAAAACAGTGGAAACAGATAAGATAAAAATACCCAAAAAAGTTAGAGGTTGGAAAAACAAAACCCAAAGTAAAGAAATTTTCACTGTATTGAATATTCAAATAGAAATAATTTCTAGTTCATTATTTAGACGTACAGTAAGTAAATGTAAGATTGCTCTTGTTAACTGCTTAACTCAGATTTTCCTTAAGTCTTGCCTCTTCACATCTGATGAGCAGACAACTCGAGTGCATGCTGTCATTACAGGAAAAAAAACCACTAAGAAATTCTGAAATTCATGTAAATATTTATACGATTCCACTTGTCACTGATAGTATCATTTGTAATGATAATGTTTGCAGTAAATTAAAGATTTCTGCAAAATTAAAGCATTTTCATTAGTAGTCTCTGAATTTTGGACCCGGTTATATTAGAAAACCTCACACTAAAAGTGTATACAATCATATAAACATGGATGCCTCAATGAAAGTTTGTTTTTAATCAAGCTAATCAAGAAGGCTAGCTCAATATTGGGCACTCCACTGGAGTGCATGGAGTTGGCACTGGAGAGAAGGATGCTACACAGCTGTTAACCATAATGCAAACACCCCACAGCCACCCACAACCTACTGGCTAAACAGTTGAGCACATACAGCAAGAGAAGACTTCAGCTCTGCTATGACAAAGAACGCTACAGGAAGTCTTTTCTGCTGACTGCAATTAGACGTCAGAAGAGGGAGCTCCTTCTCTGACATCACTATAAATAGGGAAATATACATTTTGTTCTGTTCTGTATTTACTAACCCTAATGTTAACCTGTTAAGATCCCATCAATGCACCTTAATCTACAGTCTCTAATGTTGCCCATCTGATTGCACTGATATGATCAGGTAATTTCTTTCTCTCTTTTTATCAATATTGCAACTTGCTGGTGCACCTTATGTACAGTTACTCAAGTTTTCAGCTGTATATACAATCATCATGTACATAGAAACAATATATTCTTATTATATTACAACAATGATGCACTAATACTACTACTACTACTACTAATAATAATAATAATTATTATTATTATTTTCTCTTCTTTCTCAATGTAATTTTAAATTTTAACCTGACCTTAGTATTCTATCTATCTATCTATCTATCTATCTATCTATCTATCTATCTTCATCAGGCAATCTAGCTGGCTAACACCAGCAATAATGAGTTATGATATGTTTAGTTTCTCAAAGCTTGACTTTTACAGGCACTGTTAATTTAAAGTTACTACTACTAGAAGGAGTGAAGTGATATTTTATTTAATGTTGGCTGTGTGAGCGGCCATGTGGATGTGACATCATATTGAAATTACTGTTAAAGGAAACCCTTCGTGACATTCAGAGAAATATATCAGGTTTAATTTCATGTTGGAAACTTAATTTATTTCATTTTATTTTTTATTTTTTACAAAATATAAAATATATTGAAACCTACATTACCAGGTTGAATTCATGAGTTTTAATAACTATGTCTAAAATTTAATAACATAAATGTATTCCAAATAACTATGTGGTGTTTTATATCAATTTATATTAGCACATACAGTATGATGACTGTTGGGGCAACTGATTAACAAAATGATAAAAAGTTTTGGTTTGAAAACTGTGCATTTGTTGTTTAGTCTTTTGTTAAGGCTTTGGGTGAGTGCTCAGAATGTTTTCCCATCCCAGCACTGTCTCAATGATGAATAAAATAATTATCGAAATTAACCAAGGTCAATATCACAGTCCTCACACAATCAAAGATCATGTTTTACATAATGATTAAGAAAACTATTTTATTTAGACAACTACATTATATTATGTAACATGATCTGTGGTTTAACAGGAAAATAGTTACAAACGCAAATTCATATGCAGCTTTACTGTAATGTAGAAAAGTGTACAGTAAAAACAGGATCAACAGTCCATTGAAGAAGTTGAAACCAAACAAGAAGTTAATTTCAGACAAAATCTTGGCCGCTGTTCAGGATGAGTTTTTAGGTTTTAGGTTTTCTACAGGTCAAAGGTTTAGGAATTTCAAAAAACTCTTATATGATGCGTTGAATTTACCTGATGTGGTTAATATTTGAAAAACTCAACTTTATGGTTAGTTTGTGCTCTGATCCTAAAGAACTCCACTAAAATAAGTTTTTAAAAAATCTTCCCTAAAGTGTGTTTGTGTTTTTTTTTTAGTTAATTAGTTAGTTAGTTAGTTAGTTTTTGGCACAATTAAGTAGAACTGTTTCCCACCTATCATAAGCATCTTAAACATACGTTGTGGAAAACGGCTCCTCTATGTAATTTTAATAGAGGAATTATGGGATTATTTTTATATACACCTTTGTAGGAGAGTAGCTTGCCTAATTAAGGATCTCCTTAAGATTCTCACTCTTAAGATCCAGTGAAAAAGGCACATGGGGGAAAAAAAGAGGTGGTGCATTTTATCCCATTACCCAAAATGAGCAGTGAATAGCACATGCTGTGGAAGCAGAAGGACCAGAGGAAGAGGAGGAGAGGAAGTTAAAACTCACCCACTTAAAAGGTGAATAAAGAAATGGTCTGTGTTCCAAATCTCATTGCCTATACAATATCAACTATCTATTCCTCTAATATTACAACAATTTACAAGAAATTTCCCCGCTGTGGGACGAATAAAAGTATATCTTATCTTAATTTATGAATGAATATAGTTTAATTCTTTATTAAATAATGACATCATCATACGTTTGCAAATGTATTTATAGTTATATTTAATGTTATTGGATGCCTGATGAAGGTAGGTTCTGTTGTTACTCACATTATAGCAGCTATAAACAGTTGTTCCCTCACCAGCCTTTTTTCTGTCTTGAAGTTAATAAGACAAACAAATCAAATCAATGCAGCTTGTTTTCTCTCCCTCAAATGTTTTACGCTTTTTAACACAAATTATTTATCATAGGATTTAAATAATGATAATTCAAAGCGTCTACTGCTTATTATCAAAATGCCACCGTATAATTAACACAGCAGCTCTGCTTAGGCTCTGATCAGAGTATTTAATAATCTGAGTTTTAGACGAAGGGGCGGGGCCAAGAAAGCGTGTTTTAGCCAATCGTTTATTAAGAGAGACCGTGACGCGTTAAAGGCAGTAAAGGCCTGAACCCTATTCTTATTCGTTTTGTGTTTCACAGATTGACTTAAGTGTTTGTTTGGTTTAAAGTGGAATCATAAAACAGTGTGTTATTACTTCGGAAATAATGGGATACACAGTGTTTTAGTGAATCGTTTAATTTTAATGTCACTCACGGAAATAATTAAGTGTCGCAAATACCAAGAGTGCTGCTGTAACTCTAAATCCATTAAAAAGATGTGCAATAAATTACCTAAAAAACCTAGAAAACTAAATGTCTAATATGCTATTTCTCTAACATACCAGAACACATTTTCATCAATATGTTCCAGTGTTCTGTTTGTTAGAGATGAATATTTATTTAAATGGTTCTAGTCATTCACATTCTGCTTCCTCTTACAAAATGTACACACTATATAAAAGAAAAGAAAAAAAAAGATTGCAAATAGAGAGACAACATGCTTCAATCATTTACAGGATTTACTGAGAAATGTACAAATGATTAACTAAACCCACGAAACAGGTGCGATTTAATAATAATAATAATAATAATAATAATAAAGTGTGTTCAAAATTATATTAATATTATTAAATTGATAAAAAGCACATGGTGTCTTAGTGTGGTTTGTCTTCAGATGCTAAAATTAAAGCACTGTAATAAGAAGGATGTAATAAAGTTTTATTGTATAATATAAAGAATTATATCTTGACGTTTTTATTGCAAATGACTCACTGTGTTTAATCCACAGCGTTTGGTAAATTAACTATGATTAAAAATAATATCGTGTCCTTCGCAAACAGACAGAACATGACTTTTATAATGACTGTTATAATTTTTATCTCAAAAACTAAAAGAAAAAAAAAGAAAACTGAAAACTTCAGCTCTGGTCAGTTGTAGTTATTTGATATAAAATGTATTAAATAAAAATATCAGGGAGTTGTTTGAGACTTTTTGCCCGGTATTAACACAGAGAACCCGGTGTAACTGAAACACATGAACATAAATATTACAGTTCTCACACTGTTCACTTCTCCTGAGCCTTGATTTAATGGACGGATAAATTATTCTGAAATAACCGGCAGCGCGCGCGTCAGATGTCAGTCCCGGGGTACAGCCTGGCACCGACTGTCCGAAAAGGGAAAGAAAAAAAAAAGAAATGAAGCAGAAGAAAGGCAGTGTTGATGCACAACAGTGTTGTGATTGTAATCGGTGTGTTTGGGGCGGGGAGGAGGAGAACGGTGCTGTT
Source organism: Clarias laeviceps (assembly GCA_030014305.1). Taxonomy (NCBI): domain Eukaryota; kingdom Metazoa; phylum Chordata; class Actinopteri; order Siluriformes; family Clariidae; genus Clarias; species Clarias laeviceps. The sequence continues at coordinate 27,106,497 of JAQMYJ010000009.1, forward strand.
GTGTCTTTAAGACTCGCTCGCGGGAGACGGCGGAGATTCATGACTCGCGCAGCACAATAGACATTCATCACAGCGCGCGCGGCGTCTTATTCAAATCCGGTACCGCGCGCTGATCGGCGCGCGCTCTGCGGTGCACCGTGGTGCAAAAACACGCGCCGTTACAGCGCTGAGTGCGGGACTGAAGAGAGGAAGAAGAACAAGAGGATGATGATGCAGAAGAAGAAGAAGCGGATGGCCGCGGGAGAGCGCGTCCCATCGAGGCGTTTTGCTAAGGGGTGCGCGCGTGTGTGTGTGTGTGCATGCGTAAGTGTGAGTGTGCGTGCGCGTGCATTTCGACCTGCCCAAAAGGGCCCCCGCCCTCCCTCGCCGTACCCCCCTGCCTCCTCCCCTCCCTCCTCCCCCCGCTGCTGCTGCTGTTGCTGGTCGCGATTTCGCTTCTTTTGCCATTTTCGCCGGAGCGCGAGGATAACGGACAGCGCGCGAGCTCCTTGAACAAAACTAGCGGACGGACTTCAGTGTATGTGACTGTGTGTGTGTGTGAGAGAGAGAGAGAGAGAGAGAGAGAGCTCGCGCGGCCTTTTCATCACTAAACAGGAGGTACGAGCGGCGCGTAAGGGATTTTTGCGCAGCAGTTTGTTGGTGTAGAACACAGAAGAAGGAGAAGAAGACGAACCTCCTCCTCTTCCTCTGACGCCGTGTGGAAGCGCGCGACTGTGCGACCTTTTTACAGGTGCAGAAATGGCGAGGCGCTGCATGCAAGCTCCACACTCATCAGGACTTCTGCAAAAGGGAAAAAGCTTACAAGGACCTCGATTGATGTGTTTGATCTTAATAAAGTGCATGTGTGATTCCTGCAACTGTGCAAAAAAGTGTTGCATAGGGAAATGTGCGGAAGATTAAAAAGAGAGAGAGAACAAGAAAAAAGGGCTATGTACAACTTACACCAAAGTTTGCACCATTTTTTCCACCGCTTTGTGCCGCGTTTCGGGATTTTTTAGACCTACCTCTGAGCGGGACAGTGTGTGTGTGTGTGTGCAACAGGCCTGTTCTGTTTTCAGAGAAGTGCAGCATCCTTTAGGAACGTTAACTTTCTCATAGAATGTCTCTAAGAACCTCGGGATATGGATTTTAGAATGTAATAGATAATTACTAAAAAAGTAACCAATCTTCTAATGCTTTGTGCTCGCTGCAAATTCTGATTTACTTTTTAAAAACAGAATTTACTCAAATCAAAGGAGGACCCAGTTTCATGCAATAATCATATTTCGGAAATGGTTTATTATACTCCTGAAAAAGACAAGAAAACTTCACATGTGCGTATTTATTTATTTCTATAAGATCTACGTTCGTGTAAGCGTATGTACTGGAGAATCTCGCCCGTGTGTGTGAGTGGGTGTTTGTCTGTATAGACTTTTTGTAAACGTCGTTTTAATGCGAGTCCCAGAGACTGATTGTCCAAACGCAATTCTTGTAAACTATAAATTTAACCCAAGAATTGTGCCTGGACATCTGTTGCTGGAGATTCAACTACATCATCATCATCACCATCATTATGATCATCTTTATTCTGGAGCGCTAAAAAACAGGCCTGTTCACTTTTACATGTGGTATAAAATGTCAGTATTAAGGTAAGCTGTTCAGAGGATGATTCGAATGTATATGAAGTAAGATTGCATTGTTTAAAAATAATTAACTAATTAGGGTAATGTAAAATAAAAATATATAAGACATTCCTTCCGTTTCATTTATTTTATGTGCATTTACGTACAAGGATAATGGTTCGATTACAAAATGTGGCTATAATATCGGAATTTTGATCTGTTCTAATCCTTATATGAATAGAGGACGTTTACTTCTATAAAGACTGACCACTTGTACTGATAAATTACTGTACAAGCCTGGTGTGTGGAAAAGACCAAACAGTGGTGTCTATTTGTTATTAGTATTATTATTAATATTATAATTTTTTAGTTTGTATGAAGAATCTTCTCTTCTTTTAGGGTATCAGATAACACTGAGCTTAGTGGTTAAATGAGAGGAAAATGTGTGTATATAACCCAGGGTGAAACATCACATAATTTTTGAGTTCGTGATTTTTTTAGTACAGTAATACAGTAGATTATTTTTTACAAATTTCATTTACTGTTTACGTTGTTGTATCTGAAACAACTGAAACAAACAAAAACAAAACACTTATCTCGAAATTATCTTTAAAAAATGTGTGTGTTTGTGTGTGTGTGTGTGTGTGTGTGTGTGAATTCAACAGCACGCAATTTCGGGCCTCCAGCTTCTTCTGTAAAATCACAGAGGGAACGTAAGTGTCTGATTTTGACTGGATTTCATCTTCAGTCGCTTGATCGTGCCGATAATCTGTCAGCATCACGCGCTCCAAATCAATACACTGCTAATTACATTGCAAATGAGTTCCCTGTGACGCGTTTCAACAACCGACCACTGGAATTTAGAGGAGAAGAGAGAGAGAGCGAGAGAGAGAGATGAAGGTGGGGGTGGGCGGCTTTTATATATATAGGCCTATATAAAGGTAGTCACTTCGGTAACTACAGTACCAAACAGTACACTCTCAGAAATAAAGGGTTCTTTACCCTGTCGCTTGGGGCATTTTTAGCTTCTTTAGTGTGAATGTTTAACCTAGGAAAGTTAATGTGGTAGCTGTATTCAAGTAAAATTTTTATTTGTCAAATACACAGCTATGCACAGTATAATATACAGTGAAATGCTTTAATTAGCTGTTAAGTCGTTAAGACTTGAGGTTCAATTATGTCCAATTATGTAATTAAGCTAAAAAACATAATCATAATCGCTACATAAAAATGTGGCGTCCTATTTAAATACAATACGATAGTACTAGCATACTTTACTACTTTTTATATATTATTTGGACTAATACTGCAATCTGTATACATATAAACTATACTCAAATGTATCAAAAATATAAATGGAGTAAGCAAAAAGTAATTTCCTAATTTTAAATACATAGTACACAAAACCCATGGTATGGTTTAATGCAAACAATATAATCTACTATACTCAAATAATTATAGTCTCTTTAATGGAAACAAATTTATGTTTCTAACTTTCTAACTGATTTGATTGATATGAAATAAGATGATTGATAAAACATGATTGTACAAAATGAGGGACTTTATATGAAGGAGCCTATAAATAAGTGTACACGTGCGTCTATTTAATTGATAGTGTCCTGTATAAACACTGCCACACGAAACAGTATGTAGAAATAATGGCATCCTGTTTAACACCTGCTGTTTAGTAGCCTTATGTCATGTTGTCATTTCTAACCATTTTCTCTTTACAGAAGTGCGCGCGTGTGCGTGTGTGTGTGTGTATGTATGTTCCTCGTTGTTTTAAGCTTCACGGAGGTTTTAATCAGGTGTAATTCAGGTAAACAGGTGAACTGTAGTCAGGGAACTAATAGTCAATGTAAATAATTACAATAGCATTTAAAAACATGATTAAGTATAATTATTGTATTAAATACGGAGAAAACGGAAAAAGTATAATTTCATATATGAAGCCACTTTTTTTTGCACAAATTCGTCAACACTGGCACCTTGTCAAACCAGGTAAACATTTGTCTGTTAAGTGATTGCACGTTTTCTGTAGTTACAAGGAAACGAATGAACAAAATATGCTGATCTGTGATGAAAAACAAGTTTAATACTCGTTTTTGTATCGCATTATTGAAAAATAAATAAAATACCGGAAGTCTCATGTTTTCTAAAGTCCATGGCAACAACCTTATTCTGCCCTTAAATAATCTAAAACGAAAGATAAATCATAGGAGGAGAAAAAATCTAAAATTACGTGTATAGCACTTAAAAATGCACATAACAGCTAAGCGAGGCTAATATCAGTCCTAGGCTTTGAGGCTGACAGGAATGGCCGCCATGACACAATCGACACGCAACGACAAAACACTTAATGTTATGAAATCTAACGTTTAAAATGTCATCTAAATGAAATTGCACCGTACTGTGTGTCCTATCGCTGATTTTCGTGTTTACTGTCACAGCCACATATACTCGCTTCATGACGTTATCTCTCTCCCGCCATTTTGCTCTTGTTTTTTGGCGCCAGGCGCGCGACGCCTTTCTCCTCAGTAGACATAATTTTTTCCCGCCTTAACATGCTAAAGCTAACTTCCATCCTGAATTTGATCGCTTTAACACACATTTTAAATGAAGCACAAAACATGGCCTAAGAAAACTGAGGAGAAGTAGGCCGAGACACCTTGAGGGCTATTTATAGTTTAGCTTTCACGCAGAAGAATGTCCAGTGTCCTATATAGAGCAGCCTTACTGTATGCAGTATACTGTATATATTGCAGGTATGACCTAGCCTTTATAGTATCACACTAATTTATTACACTGAATTAAAACACTGTTCACTTTAAAATGAAGAAAAATATAAACCTTTCCATAATACACCTTTTAATAAACAAGATAATAGTCTATCATTTCCCCTCAAGGCTTTTAATTAGAATGCGTTTAGGGTTCTAGTCTTTTAGGCTGCTAGCAAAACCAAACAGAGTGTAGTTCAAACATATATTTATTATTAATTTGCACCATTATTAACTTGGGCTGGAGCACAAATCTTACACACAGTATGTGCTTAATTAACGTTTTTAAAAGATTATTATTATTATTATTATTAATTTATTTAGGATATAAATGCTGCATGTACTTCAATAGTTCTCATTTTTGCATTAAGCATTTTGTATTTGCATTAAGCATGTGTATACACTACCAGCACATTGGGGACATTAAAGCTTATTATTCATAAACATTTCACCCAAAAGTTTTTATTTTTCATTTAATAAAATACCATTTAGATTCAAATTGACATACCAATTACACAGTGGTTTGCTGTGTATCAGACATTTTAAAATGTCATGGAGTGTTGGCTTTGTTTCTCAATGTTTTTGGATGTTATTTGACAAAACCCGTAGTGGTTGTACGCATGTTTGATGTTATAGCCTAGTGGGTCACGTACGCCATTCAGCTTCCTGCATGAAAAGAATGTTTTGGTTCTATATGCTCAGCTGTGTGGATATGATAGGTTCACATTAGATTATCCACTAACAGCCAGAGAAATGAGATGTGTACATGACAGGACCATGTGTTAGTCTAAAAACAGCCAATGAATACTTGCTGAGAAGCATAAGAGGCTCAAACAATAGCAGAACAGGTTGACATTAATTTCATGTATAGGAGACCAAGTGATTCAGCCTGCTATTTCAGCCAATGAATAATGGTTAAGTTCTGTGTAGATACATTTTAAAGATATCCCCGGTCCTCCTAATTCAGCAGAGCTTGACACTTCACATTGGACTTATTTTATATCATATAAAAGCAGGTTCATTTTTGAGTTAGAATACTTCAGGCTAAAAAAGAAAACTGCTGAAATAAATAAAATGCAACTTTTTACTTTTAAAACCTTGTGTAGAAAAGTCATAAAAATGGACTGGCTTTTATAATCAGCCGCCATCTTAACTCCTGACCTCCCTGACAGGTCACGCTGCAGGAGAACAATGTTTACTCTCTTCATCTGCCTGCACACACACGCGCGCACACACACACAACTCAAACAGTGACACTGGGGTGTTTTCTCTCTCCCTCTAGCTCATTAGCATTTGTATTATAGTTAGGCTACACTATTATCATACAGTTTTCCGTTGCAAATCGACTCTTCAGTGGATCCCGTGGGTTCGCCCCTAATGAATATTCCAGGGGACCCCAGGATCAGGAAATGGCTCTTAAAGTAGGATCAAAATCAATCTGCAACAAAAAGACCATGCACTGTTTACTGCTATTGTTTCTGTAGGATGTGGAGATGTAAATCAGGCCTGCCACACTCCAAACTTAAAAAAAAAAAAAAAAAAAGGTTAAAGCTCTCTGAATGAATGTAAAACAAACTGGATTAAAGCTATATAATCCAAAGAAGGAATAAAAACAGAATCAAAAGATTTGAAACCATTTTGAAACTGACCTCTCTAGAAATCAACACACAGCAGGTGACCTATATTAAATAATACAATAAATAAAAGAAAAATAGTATGCTGTATATTATATTAATATAATAATATATAGTCATATTATTCTATACATCAATATATAGCAATAAATTTAGTATTAAAATATTTATTCAAGTTTTTCTTTTCCTGAAGTGTGTATGTATATTTTTTGGCTGACTCTATATATAAGAAAAAGGATACATAAAATGTTTTTACTATAATTATACACATACAAAAACCTATAATTTTAATAATGGATTATTTATTTATTAAACAAAACATTTAAAAATTTTAACATTTTAATGTGACCAAAAATAGACAACAATCCCAAAAGAATATAGGCTATATAAAATTTTGGGAAAGCCACTTTGTAATGTCTTGTGTAATTGAACAAAATAACATTTGTCTAGGGGGAAAAAATCCTTAACTGGCAACACTGGGTGCAAAAGTGATTTAATAAAGCAGCCTGAAACTGGAGAGACTCATATCATTATAGTTCTTTAAAAAAAAAAAAAAAAAAAAAGGGTAGATAAAATGTCAAGGCGATGTTGACAATCCCAGGCAGAAATCGAAACCATGAGACAGGCGGCTGAAATGTATTACACTTAAGCCTTCATATTTGACTCTTTCACAAACCTCAAAATCAATGAGACATTTATTAAAACTAGTCATTTTACCAAATACAAATTTTATCTGAAAAATAAGATTATACAAAAATCTTATTCATTCATTCAAAAACAAGTGAAAAACTAAAATGCCCGGACACACACACAAAAAAAAATGGAAATGTTGCTGTTTCATGAAGCGAGATTGTGAGTGATTGGGGCACGTCTCTGGAGAATCCATCTGGACGTCGGCTAGACAGGATGACCTCTGAATGTGCCCCGATGTGACCCTGTCCATCGAACCAAGGGGTAGGTACAGTGCCGAGACAAACCTCTCTCAACCCACGCTCCACTGATGTGCTGTTTAATTGGGCCAAAAAAATCCAAACAAGACAAGATGGGCTCGACGGATTGGATGAGCGTTATAAGGATGGAGGATGGGTAGTGCAAGACTGAAGGCGTGGATATATGAAGCGTGTGTATGTTGTGTGTGATGTTTTAGAGCCCGTTAACCTCCATGAAGTGTGGAGATGAAAACAATATTGTCCTGGTCCTGAAGCTGGTACTCCAACTCACCCTAGACAGATACACACGTACGTGCGCGCACACACACACACACACACACACACACACACACACACACACACACACACACACACACACACACACACAC
>JAQMYJ010000009.1:27123750-27147924 GCA_030014305.1 Clarias laeviceps
TTTGTTGCATACTGGAGAGCTAGTTTCAAGCGTCTTATATGAAGAGGTGGTTCATTTGCTTCTGTGTATAGGCTTTGGACTGGTGAGGTCCTGAAGGCTCGCTCTAAAGTGAAATGTGTGAATTGGGATTATTAATCTAAAACCATGAACATAAATCTTAAATGTACACCTGTCTCTCTGAGCCACCTTCGATAAATCGCTGAAGGCATTCACGGCTCACTGCAGGGAGTCTCATCACAAAAGAGTCGAGTCCTAAATGACTCAATATTTTATATATAGATTTTGTCAATTGTGTCCAATTATGGTTGTTTTTTTCCCCATATCTAAGCCTGAATTTGCTCCAAATTGGCACACTAAATATTTTGCGTCAAACTTTATATGATATATTTACATAAACAATGAATAAGAAAGGCAGAATTGACGACCATGAACAAAACATTGTGTTGTGTTCATGCTTCAATAAATTGATTTATTTCCAATTAACCCAGCAACCCGATCGCCCCTAGAGACACACGTCAAGATAGTAACTTTAACTTTACAGTAACAAACTCATACCAATGCGACTGATTCTACTTACAGAAGATCTCTAAAGGTTCTCTAAGGTGGCCGTGTAACACGTATTTTTCAAAATTTCCTGTGAGTGTGTTTCAGGTGATTATGGAGATGTTTCACACACAACTTTTGTAAAAAAACAAACAAACAAAACAAAACTCCACACAATTCTCTATATGAACTTCCTGTAAGGAGCCAAGGGCTCTCATGAGGCTCCTGATCTGCCGTCACACTCGACAATGACAGACCCGGTTCAGGACAAAGAAAAAAAGGAAAAAAGTTTTTTGACAAATTGACAATAATTAAAAACGCTCATTCCATGTTGTAAAATAAACAAACCCTCATGTGTGCTTATAAAGATTGAGATAAATAACTGGAGGAAAATTTGGATTAATCTAAGATTTTAAAGTCATATAGATTTGTTGATCTAAATTCTATTTTTCATTCCTAATTTAAACCTGGCTCATTAAATCAGATACTAATTCTTGATTTTGAAAAAAGCCTTGAGATGGGATTAGTTCCATCATACTGTACATTACTGATCATTTGTTGAAAATCTTTCACTTGCATTTTTATTTTCTGACTCATTTTAGGCAGAATTGTGTAAAGTTTAAAGCAGATCAGCACTAGGATTAAAACGCATCCCTGACTGAAATGTAAAATCCAGGAGCCCTGGGATTAAAGAGAATTGATAGGTTTCCTATAAAACTGAAACCCAGATTACTCTACACAGGTTTGTTGCAGATTTGAGTTAATCTGCGAGATGGTGTTGATGTTGGTGAAGCGGCGTGACGCTGAGGGAGATGCAGCAGCAGCAGGTGCAGGCTCCATAAAGAGCGCTCACATCTCCTGCAGAAAGCCCAGTTGTCCTCCAGATCCTCGGGTTTTGGCGGCCGGCCCGGGTTTGAGCAGCGCAGAGAGACGGAGAGGGTCAGTAAGGGCACTCACACACACCATCGCCCTTTTACACACACACAATGAGCTGCGATTCTGCCGTAACTTAAAAGCCGAGATGACTTTTATATGGTGCCAAGTGTTAACGTTTTACAGCACGCGTGACCTCGAGATGAGGTTTATTCACGCGGAGGCTCTGCGTTATTCACTAAACTCAGTAAACTGAAAGAAAGACGATGACTGTGTGATTTTTAGCCTCGGATAGTTTAATCTGCGCTTTGAGTGTTTGACACACAAAGGATCATCTCTAAAGGGCAAAGTTGATAAAAACCGAACTATTTCTGTAAAGTGCAGTGGTCTGTGCTGTGCATATTAATGTTAGTGCATTTAATGCTTCATTTACATTCAATTATTTGTTAGAACTAAATCTATGATGTATTGTTTAATATCAGGCACAAGGGGAAAAAAAGGAAAAGTAAGAGGGAAGGTAGGATGAGGGAAACTTGTAAGGAAGAAATTTCAGAAGAAAGGAAGCTGAGAAAGAGAGCAAGATTGTAGAGAGGAAAGTAAAAAAAAAAAATTCAAAAATAAACTCAGAATAAAACCCTCAGGAGTTTCATCAGGGAGGAATTCAGTAGAGAAAGAGATCATAGAGGACAGATCACAGCACCAGCACTTTGGAGCGATGGAAAAAGGTCATGTGACCTGATGAGTCCAGGCTGACCCTATTCCTATTGGACCCTATTGGGCGTGTCAGGGTAAGAAGGGAAGAACATGAAGTGATGCTCCCATCATGCATAGTGTCCAAGTGTCTCTGGAGACAGTGTTATGATCTGGGGTTGAACAGTTGCTCAGGTCGAGACTCAGTAAAGTTATGTGTCAGTAAAATGAAGTCAGCTGACGACCTGAATGTACTGAATCACCAGGTTATCACATCTACGGAGCTTCTCTTCCCTGATGGCACGGATAAAATGTGAGGGTTGCGCCAGGAAGGGCATCTGGCGTAAAAAACCCGTGCCAAGTTATGTGCGGATCGGAAGGGCAGCCGGGGAGACCCCTCGATGGGCACAACCAAAAGACTAACAACAACTAGGTATTACTAAGTATTACTAAGTATTACTGTCTTTAAAGCTGTTGAAATAAATATTCGGTACATTAAAAAAAATTTTTAATAAATTCATTTCCCTCCATTTTCTTATTATTTTTAACTATAAATTATAATTTAATTATAAAAAATTAGAGTTCAGGTTTGTACATGGAATTTATTCCCAATTTACTAGTAAATTTCCTTTGGGATCAATACAGTATGGATCTATCCATCTTGATTTTCCTCTTCTTCACATTTTGTACTGTTCGGTCTGTTTCTTCTTCTTCTTCTTCTTCTTCTTATTATTATTATTATTATTATTATTATTAGCACTTGAGTTTGTTAATTTATTTTTTTAATCAGTAAAAAGAAATGTTGCTATATTTTATAGATATGAAAATAAAGTCGCTTTTACGTAAACAAACTATAACGTTATTCTGATTATTAAACTTTAGCTTATATAAAAATTTCTCCTTTATTTTTATAAATGCATGATAATATTCGAGATTAGAAACGTGAGATAAACACGAATTTTAAATGTAAAACTCGACATTGGGTTGAACCCGAAACTCCGCCTGCTCCCTATAATAGAGCACTTACACGGCTAGAGGTGACTGCGTCCCCGCACCCTGCGTAGTGCACTACATGCTCACTAAGGCAGGCATTTGGGCTTCAGCCGCATTGCTAAAGCAGGAGGACGCGGCTTTCGCTAAACGCCTCATTTACTACAAACAAACGCTTATTACAGGAATGACCACGTGGTCATGTGTCCAGACAGTCATAAACAACATGTCACGTGTCCTAAAACAACTAAACAAACTATAACAGTATATAGAGGCAGTGAAATCATACAAACCCAAACTCCAGATGTATCGCTATGGGGGCCGCCATGACGGTCTCCTCAACCGGAAGCAGTTACTCGCTTCATAGGAAGTGATGAATAAGCGACACGTGACGATATCGCCTAAAATGCTAATTTTTCGCTAACGTATCAATTAACTAATTAACACACAAATAATTACAACATAAATACAACATTAAGGATGGATTAACAACAACACGAAAAAACAGCAATAAAGGAAATATAATTAACATAAATGATTTGATCATCTGAAGATCTATTTAAATTTATTATACCACGTATTGTTTGGCCTTTTAAATAAATTTTTATGTACAAAAATCTAAACAAATAAATAATAATAATAATAATAATAATAATAATAAAGAAACTATTTTGATGGATTCATAGTCAATAGAGAGTATTAGTTATTCATGTCATATCTGGCAGCTACATTAATTGCTAAATAGTTATAATTACAAAAGATTTTTGTAATTAGAGATCATTTTTAAATGATTAAAATGCTTTACTATTTAAGTCTCTCTCTCTCTCTCTCTCTCTCTCCCCCCTAACTGAGGGTCGAGCAGATTGAATAATGAATTGCAAATCCAGTGCCTTCTGTTGCTGTCCGTAGCACGCTGGCCCTTTGCAGTCGGCCATTCATGTGTTAATGTGGAGCGTGAGGAGGACCGAGGATGATCGAGGGGCCCAGGAAAGTCAAATGAGGAGCCACCACATGTGCGCGTGCATACACACACACACACACACACACACACACACACACAGGACACGGAAGTGACAAAGTGCCTTGGGGCTTTTCTGTACATTTTAATTTGTGTGTGTGATGAGGAGACCTCCAGGGTGAAATATAAAGTTTACACAATTATCTAATTACATTAAATGAAGTTAATTAGTTACCACTGATGACTGAAGGCTGCATTTTGCACGAGCCAGACTACAAGACTGATGTTGGTGTAATTTTAAGACTGCAAACTGCAACTTAAAAATTATCACAAACTCACAAACAGCACAATACACAACAAATAGTAACTTTTTTATCACCTGAAGCACTTTTAACATACAAGCATCACCCTTCTTTATGCTACACCCTAACCCTAAACTTTCCCTTTAACAACAAGCTTGATTTTTTATTTTTCATATACTATTTTTCATTACTTTTCTGAATATTTTTATAATTTCTTGGAAAAATAAATTACCCACAAATGGGTTTTTGTTTGTAATTTGAAAAGAAATGAAAAGTCATTTACATTTTTTTCCCAAACCAAAATACTGCAATATATAATTCATATCGAATTCAAATAAAATTTTACCACATGTGAATAAGCAGCAAGCAGCTACGCTACTGCATCTGTTCTGGACACGCCCAAAGTTATATAATTTTTGGAGTATTTTTGTTTATGATACTTTGTTAAAAATATGCCAAATACCATTAGAACCATCCCAGTTCATTGCACTTGGACTCAAATGGTTCTCACCTGAATGAAGCCCAGGCCAATATTATAGCCTTTAGCCCCCTTCTCGCTAGGAAAATGATCCTGTTGAAGTGAAATTAATTAAATCTAATTATTATTATTTGTGTGATGTGTATTTGTTTATTTATATATTTTCTTTTTCCACTGACTGGTTGTTGTTTTCTTAAGGGGTGCGGGGAGGGAAATGGATAAAAAAAATTGTGCTATGTATGTGTATCTTGCTTAAATTTCCAATAGAAAAAGAATTTGATTTAAAAAAGTAAAATTCAACTTAAAATTTTATTTGTCATATACACAGTCATAAACAGTATGGTATGCAGTGAAATGCTTATATGACCAGCCATGACATAAGAGAAGAGTTTCTCTGCGAGGATGAATTGCACTAGCGAGTACAATTAATGAAAAAATATAGCATTCAAATAGACAAATAAAGTATGAAATAGAGAGAATTCTACAAATATGGCAAAAAAAAATTTGATATCCACAATATTGCTAAAACAATAGAATTGAAAAAATGTAAATAGAATTAAAATAGAAGTGTATTGTACAGTATATATTGTAGAATAATATACAGGAGCATAATGGCATAGACACTGTGGCCTTGCAACTCCAGGGTCAAGGGTTCGATTCTGGTCTCGTGGATGGGTGTGGAGTTTACATACAGACGCTCCAGATGCTTGGTGAGTTTCCTCTGGGTATTCAGGTTTCCTCCCACAGTCCAAAGACATGCAGATTAGGCTAATTGGTGGAAACGCTCCATAGCTAAGCCCTATAGAGAATGAATGAGTACGATATGCAGTAGAATAACTGGAACATATCACTCACCACTACTAGGATTTTCAAATTTAATATTTTTTTTAGATTATCTTAACTTGACGTCATTTATAGCACACGATGCTCCTCGGTGGACAGGACACTCTGTCATGGACAGTGTGTGCCAGTCTCCAAAGCTGAGCACGTGCATGTGTGTGTATAAATGTGTATAAATGTGTATGAGGGTGTCAGTGGTGCCAGTATGTCCTGTCTCTGACTGGCGCCCAGCTGCTGTCAACATACACAGCTGTGAGACACACACTCACACACACTGAGATGACATCATGGCCACTGTGAAGTCACTCATGCCTGTGTTGTGTTTCACAGATGGTCCTTCATTGTCATAAATAAAATTATTGTTGAATAAAATAAAATAGACAGTAAAGTACATTTACTTTAAAGTACAAAGCTGAATTCAACATCACGTGAACATGAGTATGTGTGACGAGGAATTATTCATCTGCCACATATGAGAAATAGACCTTGTGGAATGACATTAAAAATGTAAATAAAAACCAAACGCCGCTCTATTATACGACATAATGCTAGTGTGTGATGCTCATGGGACTTTTCTGTAAGGGTCACACCTTCCCTGTGTGTGCGTGTGTGTGTGTGTGTGTGTGTGTGTGTGTGTGTGTTGCATCCTGGTCTCCGATACAGAGTGTATTCCCACATTATGCCCAGCACACCAAGTAAAGGATTCATATCCACTGCCACTCTGACCAGGAGTTTAATAATAAAATGATTGAGAAGCTGTTTCTATAAATTAACTTTTGTAAATAAATATTAAAACACAGGTAAACTATACAATCAAAATTATTTGCATCCCTGACCATCACATTCAGATGTAATTCGTCAGCACACAGTTGTTACAGAACGCCTCTGTATTACTTGGTACCATAACACAGTGTTTTTCAACAACTAGTGTGCCGTGAGAGATCGTCAGGTGTGCCGTGGGAAATTATTCAATTTCACCTAATTGGTCTAAAACATTTTTTGAAAACTAATAAGTCTGCGAATAAGATCATAAAATACTTTTTCTTTGTGATCATAAAATACTTTCTTTTTCTTTCTTTTTCACACACACACACACACACACACACACACACACACACTCCAACATCTGGAAACCCTTCACAGGTCTGGAAAAGGGCTTTCTACAGGGACATGCAGTATGGGTGTGATGACTAGTGCAGGACGAATCATTAAATCTTATCATTTATAAGACTATTTTCCTGGAAGTGAGTGAGTTTAGACTTAACATCTCCGAATTGACATTCTTATATTGGTGTCCATTAGACTAAGGGCAATACATGGATTTCAGGGAAATTTTTAACAATCAGGAAGTGAAATCAGTGCTACAGGGTCAACAGGAAAGATGAACAAAGAGTTGTTTCATGTTGTTAATTGTGCTATGAGTACTGAAACATTTTATTATTAGTGTTTATAATTAACATTACAGAGCAACTGAAAAGTATTATTCACAAATAAAATTTACAGAAGTAAAAGTTTAAATTTACACAATACTCGAGTACACACTTACATATTTAAGTAGAATAATGACGTACAGTGACTCGGTATTTTCTACTCCATATTTATACAGGTGTTTGGGGTAATGCTAGTTTAGCTAATTAGCTAAAATGTTGGCCAGGTTTAACATTAGGGAAATGTTTGTTAGTGTAAAAATTAAATATAATTTAGCAGAGATTGTATAGTATGTTATATTATATATAATTATAATTCAAATTGCACAAATTATATTCAATCTATCTTATATAGTTATAACACTGTTTACTTCTGCCTGAGCAGGTGAGTTAATTAATTAATTAATTAATAGGTAAGAAATAAAATAAAAGAAAGTATATAAATAAAAGAAAAACATAAGAATACAAATATATATTGGTTAATTAACTTAAAAAAGAACCATTTTATGGCCTTTTTGTTCATACTAGGGGAAATAGTGTCAATAATCTAATAGTCAGTCTAATTTTACATCCTGCCTGAAAACAGGGAATGAAAACTTGTTTCTGTTCAATTTGGACTTGTGTATATGGTATTGAGCAAGAAGCAGAACCAAATTAATTCCAAAAAATACTGTCAGAGGCCTATTTCTTAAAATGAATATATATCCAAAAACCACATTTTCAAATCTAAGGGAAGTTTGTGGGGTAACATGTGAGACGACTTCCATGAAGTAACAAAACCTCTTTGATATTGCTTGAAGATTGCCAAAAGAGTAATTGGTAAATGTGTTTGTAGGATAGTTTTAATAAATAAGTTTGTACAGTACTTCTTTTACCTTATTTCTCTTTTACCTTATTACTGTAATTACAAAATACTTTGGAGGTAGAGACAGGTGAGTTTGTACGTACTACAGTATCTGCTTCTTTTAGCTGATGTCTCCACCTGTTGGTCAAAATTAGGGACTGCAGTTCTTCTTCTTCTTCATAATTGTTATACAGGTAAATGTATAGTAGCTCATACGCAATAATAATAATACGCAGAAATAATAATAATAATAATAATAATAATAATAATAATACTATTATACCTACCTGATATAGAGTTGATCTTTTGTCTGGTTATCTTTTTGTGACATTGGTTACATCGTAAAATCACTACACTTTGGAGACATGTAGTTCACTATACTATACTATACTATACTATACTATACTATACTGCACTGCACTCCACTATATGATACTATACTATATTATGCTATTATGCCACACTACACTACACTACACTATACAATGTGACACGATATTATACTGTAATCCACTACATTATACTACACTATGCTGTATTATACTTTGCTATGATACACTGCACTATACTATACTATACTATACTATACTATACCAATTCTGTAAAAGTAAGCCATAAGCAGTGTATAGAGAACAGGAAGTAATTTGGCCATTTTTATGATTGACGCACCATATCTAATAAAGCATGAATATTAAAACAAAAACAACCACTTATCATCTCATTATCCCGTTTGGTATTAAAAAATATGTTCAAAATGAATAATTAGATGTATGTTACGGTGATTCCTAACCGGAAGTGATGTTGAATAAAAGTCTCATCCTGAAGAAAAAGAGCTAAAGAATCCATTTTAGTTTGGGATTAAAAAAAATAAATAAATCCGTAATTTTAATATAACCGTATAAAGGGATGATGAGTGCGAGTCAGGTGTAGTTTGACATTGCAGAGGATATAAACGCATCACCACATGTGAGCTGTGTCAGTGTTTAATCTCCTGTGTGAAGGTAAACAGTTCTGTTAGCTCTGATGCTAGCGCTCTTTGTTGAACGCGTTGACATTAGCTCATAAGCTAGCTTAGCTGTCTGGCTAACGTTAGCCCACTTTATTCCGATGCACTTCATTTTCGCATTCATAGTTGAATTTTATTCTTTATTTATCTGACACGTTAGAGAACGTTAGCTTCGCTGGTGTTGTTGGGTTTAGCGATGTGATTAGCACTGTAGCTAAGCTGTCACCTGTGCGCTCAGGTAGAGTCAGACTCAGTATTTATACCTCAGGTTTAAAATAAAGACACGATTTCTCCCTCTAAGTTACACTCTTATCTTAGGAAATGCACAATAAATCATTCAACAGTGTCGTCACATAGTTGTGAAATTTATCAGTTTAAGGCTAGCTCAGTAGATGACTCGGTTCTGTCCAGATGAGAGATTTGTCCAAAATACACAAAATAATCCACAGGATAAAGTTATAAAGCTCAGGTATATTGAATGTCATCTAGTTAATCGCTCGGGTATTTTCCTTCTAATCTTGTTTTTTTTTCTGACGTTTGATCGTAAACGAATCGGTTCTTTGACTCGGTTCATGTAATGTTATATATTTGATATTATATACGAGTTATTTCTGTATTTTTCTATGTTGTTTTCCAACTTTTTTGTTTGTAGATGTAGAGATTGCTGTGAGACTTGCTGTGTGATGCAAACTAAATGCTTTAACAGCACATCTGCTCATTTAGCAACTATTTATACCATTATAGTTCATAAAATAAATTGTTTAAAAATTAAATAAAACTTGGTGTTAAATAAATTTTGTGTTATCTTGGTAAAAAAAAAAATCTGACACTAAAATAATAATACTTACAATAAATGCAGTGATCCATTTTGAAGCTGAAAGAATCGACTCGTAGTCAAATGATCTGATTCACCCAGAATGAGACAAATAAAGCGAATATCCAGAAAGATTTGGTGCAGTTTCAGACTTTCATATCCTAACATAAGCAGAGATCACACTCATTTACGATTCCACTTGTTAACTGAGAAACAGTAACATAAAGGACATGTTGATTGGGACGGGAATCAACAGGGAGTAGACGATACAATCAAATCATCAGGTGCTGATTTGATTTATATTGGAATTCTGTAGTTATCACGATTTTATAAATATTCCAATTCATTATTAATTTTTTTAGATTTTGTTACAATTCTAAAAAATCTTAGCAAATAATTTGTGGAATGGCAACATTTTACTACCTCACATGCACACTTACGGTGCCAGTCAAAAGTTTGGACACAAGTATTGTATTTATTTTATTATATTTTTTCGAAAACTTCCAGAGAAAAGCCTCCTACATTTATGGGAACTATATCACGGGGAAAAGTTTGGACTTTTCCCCATGATATAACACAGAATAGATCGGAATAAAGACAGTTTTTTGTTCATTTTTATTTTGTATAACGCTGGTGAACGTCTGTGAAACAAATTAACCTTGACATTATAGCAGCTGTGATTTAATTGAGATTTAATGCGATTCTGAATGTTCTCAGGCGAGGACGCTGATCATGGGGGACTGCTTACACACCTCGGCTGACAGTTTGTCTAAACTGGTGAAATGGGCTCACAGTCACGGAACGATCTGCTCGCTGATCCCGAGCTTGAAGCACTTGCTGACGGAAGGAGCTCACGGAAACCTGACGGCGCTATGGGGCTGCAGCGCCGGCCACGCCTACCACTGGCCCTTAACGTCCTCGTGTAAAACGGCACACAAAGATCGGATGTGTTATGAGCGAAGCAGTCGAGGGATCAGTTCAGAATCTCTGATGCAGGGAGCGGCGTCCATGCAGAGCAGCTCGACGCAGAGGTTCCTGAGCAGCGCGGCCAAAACCAGCAAGGGCGACTCGAACCAGACCCGAGACTCGTACGACTTTTCCAACTGCAGTGAGCAGTCTGAGATGGACGAGAACGCAGAGGAGCACCTGTTCGACATCGTGTGCGAATCCTCAGCCACTGACGAAGAGGGTGATTCCGAGCCCAGGGTTCCGCCCAGAAAACGAAGCATCCAGGGCCCGAGCTCGGACGACTCTGCTGATCCAGGTGCGAAGAAAATCAAGCAGGAGCGAGCTGAAGACTATTACACAGTGGCAAACGCGCAAGCACAAGCTGCCTCAGAGGGCGCTCCATCGTGTAGCGTCTCACAGTCGCCCAAAGCCACCTCCCAGGTCAGACCCTCATCCAGATCATCAGCACTACACAACACACAGCTCCTAGAGGATGGAGATCTGGTGGGCATGTCCTCCTCACCGCTGGAGAACTCTTCCTCATGTGTTACTAAACACACGCACACTCCAATCAGCGGCTCTCAAAGCAGAACACACATGAACTCGCAGGTGAACACGTCGGCCAATCAGAGCGCGGCGTCTCTAAGCCAACCGGGACGCAGTGACATGGTGGAAGTGCTTCCTAACGGGGATTTCAGTCTGCCCTTCGAGGATCCCTCAGGGGTAGTGCACCCCGAAATGGACATTTTAGCAGCACAGAGTCTCAGCGCAGAACCCAAAGCTGACACAGGTAAAGTCATGTTATGCTTTAGGCAAAGTTTAATAGTTTTAAATCACATTCTTTAACTCTTCTTAAAAAAATGTATTGTCTCCTGATAAAAGGTTCCAATATTTAACATCATGCACCAGATATCTTAAGTTACAATTTGAGTGATTCATCTAAGTGAATCATTTAAGTGTTCTCACTTATGTGATTTGACTTAAGATTAATGTGAGTGGTTATTTAAATGATTCACTTAAATGATTCATTTGAATTATTCATGTGAAAGGGGATATTAAAAAAAGATACATTTTGATTGATAAGTTGAGTCATTTGAGTGTCCATTCAACCAAACCTCAGTCCCATTCTTCACTCATGTTTAAATAAACTGAGAATTACAACAAGACGAACGGTTTAAAGATACAAAAAAAAAAAAAAAAGGTAGATGCTGTGTGACATTTTCTTGGTGTCTCTGTGCAAATACGGATTTCAAAATGAACCTGAAAAAGTCGGTTTACTCCTAAATCTCACAGTCTGGGACACACAAAGATTCACACACCACAGCAGCAGTACAGTAAAACTTTACACGTCACTGAAGGTCATTAGGGACACACAGCTTCCTCAAAAAGAGTTTTTTTTTCTTTTTTCCTCCAAATAGAAAATGTTTTAAAGCTTCATTTCTACAAACACTTTTATTATTATTATTTTTCTTCTTATTATTATTATAATGTTTATCATTACTTTAAGGATCAAGTTTTCTGGTGGATAAATGTGTACAGATGAATAAGACTTATTTACTCCTTGACCCTGCCCTCATCCCCACCTCTGTACTATAGGCTTCTAGAATTTAGTGTGTTTTAATGAGAGTTTAATAAAAGTTGGGTCATAACACTATTGACCTTTTGCAGTCATGTGACGTCAGATGGCTTCTGTTCTGCCGATTATTTTCAAATGCGGTGTTATGGTGGACTTCATAACTTACTCAAAAGAGAAATAAGTGTCTGAAAATGGATGAAGAAGGGAATAAGGATATTAATTTGCACACATTTGATTAGCTTGATTACCTCCGATGCTGTACAAATCTGTAATTCCTCCTGGTGTCTACTAGCGTTAGCATTAACGTCAGCTCATTTGGTGCTTCATTCATAAAATGATGTGCAAGTAACGTTAACTAATAGTGACATTAACATTTTAGTCTTTCTAATTAACTGTTCCACACTTTGAATTCCAAATTGTGTTAAATGGGAAGCTAGTGCACTATGTAGGGTGTACAATCCCACACACCAAGTAGTGCCCTTGATCAGGGGTTAGAGAGGGATTTGGGATTCAGTCTTGTGTTAGAAGCTATTTAGCCTTCTAGCTGTAAAATAAAAAAACCTGGACGGTTCAGAGGCGATTTGGAACGACTTAGAAGCGATTACTAAGGACACAAGTGTTCTTTAAGATGACCTAACGTTATCAGATGTTGCAGAAAGTGCCTACGTTACTGGTTTTGGAACTGGTATCCAGTAAGTAATGTCCCTTTTGCCATCCAGACGTGGGCGGGACCATGGCGAAGAGACGTCGTGATGTCACATGCAAAAGGTCAATATACTGTCATTTTTGAGTTTATATTGGGGTTATACTCTCTGATTTCAGACGGAGATGGGGGCGGAGTGAAAGGGTTTCTCAGCCAGATAATACAACTGTACTGAGGTTTGGGTTTATTGCAATTAAAAATTTATAATTTTAGTCATGTTCTATTTATATTACAGGTTTTTATTTGTGAAGAATCTGCTATTGAGTGGTGGTGTCGTTACAACAATACACTTATTCTCTAAATCTTTAATTAAGGCCTCCTTGAGACTCGAAATTCATCAGTCAGTATCATTTTAATTTAACACAAGCCTGTGAACTCCCTGTGATTTTTAAATAGAACAGATTTGCATTATCATGAGAACTTGTGAGGACAGATTCTCAAAAACTTAAAATTGTAACCGCCACAATATAAAACTTTTCTACATTCAAATGTACACTAATGTATGATGTCATTTATATAAATTTTGCGTTTATGTTATAATATTAAATGCGCCAGTAATTCAAATCAAAGTGTTACTGAAAACCTGAAGACGACGCTGAGTATCAAGCAGGTGGTCAGTTAAAAAAGTCGACCTGTTGAACTTGCTCTCTCTGAAATAAAGAACTTTGTCCCTCAAGAAGCTCTGTGGACGTTTTTGATTTTACTCCAGATGAAAATGGACGGCTTCCTTTACAATAAGGAGATAAAAGCTAAGAAACGGTGAGTGTATTTTATTGTCTTTCTAATTACGTCTGTAGCTTTTGCATGGATATTTTGAGTTTGTTGTATGAAATCTGAACTGTGTTTGTTCTGTGGGTAAAATCTGATGTTCCTGATGTTTACAGGTTGAAAAGAAGACAGCGTAAAGCTCCTGAATGCCTCTCAGGGTTAGTTGTGCAAGACTTTTTTTGTTATATTTTTGTTGTACTTGCTGTCATCTTTAGCTCTTTTGTATTTATAGGGAAATAATTTGGATGAAGTATAATAATTGCATAATTGCAAATAAAACATTTCCAAATTCTTTGTTGAAAATGTTTTTTTTTTTTACTTGGTGTATACTTAATTATCCTAGTATGCCATGTAAAGGTGGATTTGGTGCGAGTGCTCTGTAAGAGTAAGGGATGCTGCGGAGCAATTGGGTTAGACAAAAAATTCAAAGCAAACCTGTCTCATCTCACATGCACATGTTTCAGCAACACCGTTGTCGTGTTTACATTTCACACAGTAATTGTGGTTAATGTCACTGAAACGCAGTACGCGCTGAATTGAGTGTTAAACTTCATCGCAGGATGTCTGAACTCGGAGGAACCGTTCTGGCCGTCCACGTCGGAGCTCTGTCCAAAAGCCGAGAGTCATTCTGAAGAGAGAAAGCAGCTGGAGGAGTACATCACCAGCGTGGGTGAGATCTCTCTTCAATTTAAAAAGAATATTCAATTTGTGAACCAAATGAATTAATTTAAGACACTAGGGATGTCTGCTTTTTGGCCAGATCCTTTAACGTTACGGAACCTCCAAACTGTCATCTCACGGGTTCTCCGCTTCCACGAGCAGTCCCGCGTGCAGGTTCAGAGCCCTCCTCGTCCCGGAGAGCAAGAACTGTTTCCAGGGTCCGGACTCTTTCTCCCGCCATATAAACTGGCCTGTATTCACCAGGAGTCCCGTCAGGACAGCATGCGGCTCTTCCACCTGCTGTTCGAGCACTTCTTCACCGAGGAGGA
Organism: Clarias laeviceps; assembly: GCA_030014305.1. Taxonomy (NCBI): domain Eukaryota; kingdom Metazoa; phylum Chordata; class Actinopteri; order Siluriformes; family Clariidae; genus Clarias; species Clarias laeviceps. The sequence continues at coordinate 27,138,500 of JAQMYJ010000009.1, forward strand.
TCTCATAGGAGCCGTGGCTTTCGGGAAAAGGGGCAAAGTACCGGACGGGAAAAAAATCCTGGACAGAAGAAAAGTTGACGGGATTATATGTGAGTGATTCATCAGCACTGCCGAGTTCTGAGTTCTGATTGGTCAGAAGGTGTTGATGAATTTACTAGGATCAGTCGCTCTGCAGTACAGTTGCTTTCATACATTTTATATTTGAATAATAAATAGGTTTTACCTGATTATTTAACAGGAAAATGTATAAAGGTTTAATATATACTCTGGTGAAGATTACTTATATTTAAAAATATATATAAATAATTAATTCCCAGGGGTAACCCTTTTTCATATGCATATATATATATTTTTAAGTTAATTTAATTTTAACTGTGCATTAACATTTGCAGATGATGATGATAATAATAATAATAATAATAAATCAATAGATAAATTGGTGTCTAAAGTTTTGCTTACAACTGTAAGAACAATAAACAATTGACATTATGTTCCTTAATAAATCTAAAATTGTAGTTTTTTGGTAAATTGCCCTCCTATAAGAGGAATAAATGATGTCAGGGTGTGCTGTTTGTTGCTGTCCCAAAGTGTTTCATGCCTTCTTTTAATTACACTTTTTATATATGAAGAAACTTTTAGTTATGTTAGTTACACTGCATGTAATTATATAGTTATGATAAATGTATAGATACTAAGGACAGGAACCACCAGGTGTCTCCCGATATAATATGCATTTTGCATGATTTCACGTATTGCAATTCTGTAAGTATCTCAGTTTTAGAAATAACCAGATCCCATATTAATTTGTTTTCTGATTGTTTCACCACACAGAATAGTTTAGAGTGCACCACCTGTAGGATTATATTGGAACTGCAACATTTTACCACTTTAATTGCGAACATGTACAGTATACATTTAAAAAGTATTTTAAAAGAAAGTCGATTTTGAAGTCAGTGTGGTGATGCATGAATTGCCACGCAACAGAATTGCAATATGTAGCTGAAATTCATCCATCTCTATCAGATATAGTTACATTATAGCTGCTGTCATGTTTACAACTGTTTCAAATGGTTCACAACTCCAGCTTTTAAACACTCATTCCCTTACCGGCCTCTTTTTATTCTCTCTCTTAAAAGTAATTAAACAAAACTCTAAAAGTGTAAAGCCTGCGTATGAGCCATTGCTATAGAATTGAGAACAGAATGCATTAATATGAAGCTGCCTTACTGTCAGAGCTGTTCTAAAGAATTAATCAACACCTTCTGACCAATCAGAAAGCTGGAGCTTGGTTATAAGATACACAGGGACACACTTTAGAGGTGATCAGATCAGAATGAGGTTTTTTCCCTTTTTATTTTAATAAAACTGTTGGATTTCTTCACAGCGTACGTTCTGCGGTGTTCCACGCTGGATGGATGGACGCCGGTGGAGTCGGCGAAGCTGAAGAAAGCGTGTATCAACAAGTGCAGACTGAGAATTGGCCAGAGGAAGAAGCTGGCGCAGGGACCGTATCTGTTCCATAAGTCCGGCCCGTCGTATATCTGAGTTCAGCCCTGTGCAGCGTTGCTGTAGTATTAGTGCTGATCATTCATAGATACACAGGACTGAAAATGACTGGATTTCTTTTCTGCATCACTAAGTTAAACAGATGTTTTGTTCATAAAAATCCTTTCAATAATGTGTTTTATCAGATTAGTATGGAACCGTAGCACGTTACTAATCAAAATCTCTCATATCCAAAGTTGGGAAATTTCATAAAATGTTGTTTGGAGAAAATATAGATCTGTTTTGGAACAAAAAGACTCATTATAATATGCTTTTTCTTGCAACATCTGCTCTCAAACTTTTTTTTTTTTTTCTTGATCACGTCCACAACGTCCGAGTTGTAGTTAGCTAATGTCAGCTATCTAAGTAGCCTAGCTCTGGTGATATGTATAGGTTATTTATCTTCACTGTAGCTTCAAAGGCAGAAATTCACACCAGAGTTAAATTGGAACATCTTTCACCTATTAATAAACACCACAAACTGGTGGTTTCAGGTTTTTCATCCACTTAAGACCCTGGATAAAGCTCAGGATATCTTAAGTCCAGATGCCTGGATGTTTGTTGCATCGATATGGAGTGATCGTTATAACCAGCAGATGAACAGGGTCAAGGTCACAGCAAGGTTAAATGTTTGAAATAGATTTTCTCCAATAGCTTTCTTCCTGCTTGCAGTGTATTTAATGGTATTTGAGACACACAAGAAGAACTAGATTAGTTTTCCATCAATGATTTCCCTACTACTATCTCCTCACAGATGCGCTCGCTAACCAGACCTGGTTGTCATAATCACTTTGTCCTTCATTTTTTTTGTGACATGATTGGTCCTGACTTGGAGGGTGAGGACTAATGCATTCTTCCTCTGAGACACACTGAGGAAATCGCTTTCTGCCCTCTTTCACATACCCGGCCTCACAGATACCCACGACTGGTGAATGTCCAGGTGATTGACAGGGCAGAGTGGCTATGTCCCTCCCACTCAGTTAATTTCCTTAGGATTACATTCGAAACATATTATTATGAAATCTATACAAGTGTGAACATACACATGGCATTCCTGTCGCCCTGTTATAAGTGAGAGTGAAAAATACTTACGTTTAATGTGGACTTTTAATACGAATCACTCTGAGCTTTCGAGTACTTTGTCACAACAATATAAAAAGATAACCTCTTGTGATTTTTACCTTTGTATAAAAGTTCCATTGTGACCTTTGTAGCATATTTCGTCATATTTTATGACCTGTAATACACCTTGGAATAGTGTTGATGGTGTAACTATTTCAGATTTCATATCTAAATGATGAACTCCGAGGACATTTTCCCAAATTTTTGTTCTTCGGATCCGTTTGTTTTTATTTTGTAGCGCTGTACAGAGAAACAGAGACTTCGGGACGGATCACCAAACTGTCACACTGATGCTTTTCGTTCCTTTAATGATGATCATGTTTTTGTATAAAGGCGGCCTATAGCTATAAGGGTTGTGTAAACTGTACTCCCAGTGTGTGTGTGTGTTTAGTGTGTGTGCCGACATCAGATGATCAATGGTTAGAGGCTGTATTACACTATTTTATATATTCATTTCTTTACTTTGAGAAATATATTACACCTCTACGTTCTTGCTGTACTTTTATCAATCGAAAAAAACTGAAAGTTCAGATTGTGGTGAGCTGTAAGTACACGTGTCGAACGTGTGAGTCCGTATTATTCGTGCTACATGGAAATGAGTGAAGTTGAGTTCGTGCTACAGTCTGTATTTATTTTTGACATGTAAATAATCTGTTTTGATATTTGATCGATCATCAGCATTAGGATCTATTTTCTAATAAAATATTTTAATAAAAATAAATGAAAAAAAAATCTGAGTTGGTTTTGGTTATTCTGTGTGTGTGTTTTGAAGTAGATGTCCATTGTAAACTGTAAGGAGAATAATTTTTATATAATGATATTTTAAACATTATGCATTGTTGTATAGCTTATTAATGTGTGTGTGTTTGGCAGCGTATGAGATCGAGCGGCTGAAGGCGCTCCTGCAGGTGGAGAGGAATAAGAGCATGATGTTGGGAGAGACCATCAGCAGCCTGAAGCAGGATAAAGAGCTGCTGCAGCAGGAACTCACCAAGAAAGCTGAGCTGATCTGCGAGTTCCTCCAGGACCAGCTCCGGCCAGGTACTGTACACACACCTGAGCTATTCAAGTTATGGAAAATAATCAAGAGGTGGTTTATTTCCCCTGGACACTTAAAGCAACATGAATCTGTTACAGTGTATCAGGGTGACAAACGACATTAATGATGCAAGTGTAACCCTATCCTAATATAATAATAGGGTAACAGTGCTGTTACTATCTTACCCTGTTACCCTACTGCATCATTACACTGTTACTATCCTACTCTTGTACCATTTTACATCATTACACCCTGTTACCCTCTTGCCATGTTACATCATGATGTAATGGGGGAACAGGGCAGGTGGGGTAGCAGGGTAACAGTGTAAGTGTAATGATGTGTGTGTCTAAAGCTGTTGAAGACCCTGTGACCTCCGTGTCCCCCTGTGTGTCCTCATCAGATAAGAGACGAGTTCATCCCTCCAATCAGATGGAGGCAGGAAGTTCTCATCAGCTGATCGCCTCATTTCCTGACGAAGGTGCTCCGTTCGAGTCTCCGGCGCTGTTCGACTCGTTTGAGGAGGTCGAGGTTCATCCTTTAGACCGACCAAGAACCATCAAGATCTCCTCTAAGAGGAACCGGGATGGAGAGAACACCCGCGTCAGGAGTACGTGAGGCTTTAGTAGGCACAGGACTCGGGGGCAGACGCAGTGTTAGAGGAAGCCTTTGATCCCCACGTCTGTCAGATCCCAACGTTCTAAACGCCTCTCTCTCTGTGTTTCCACCAACAGCTTGTGTGTTTGTGTGACAGGAAGTCCAGTGTGTAGATCTCGTTCAGATGTGTGTGTGTGTGTGTGTGTGTGTAAATGTGTGGAATGCTGCCGAGGGAAATGATCTGATGGTACATTAACACGTGCTGTGGTCTGTTCCCCGCAGTGAAGAACGTGGTGGGCGTGATCGCACGCTACATGACTGCGCTGCAGGAGTTCCGCCGCAGCGTCTCCATGAAGGTAGCCTTCGACCGAGTGGGCGTGGACCGGAACACTATCTCCAGGACGGCGGCCATCGCGGAGCTGAGCCTGGCCGCGCCCGAGGTTTTCCATGCTCTGCCTCCATGGGACGAGAAGGAGGAGACACTGGCGCACTACGCCGTGAGGTGCAGGCAGGCCATGGATGAGAACATCAAGGCCAAGATTAAAGCCATGAAAGCCAAGGGAGAGCTTTTACCCATCGTCAGCAAATAAAACATTACACACTCTCTCACTCTCCAGCACCCCCCCTCTCTCTGGTGTGGAGGAGAACTAACATTACCCCTGACTCTCTCACACACACACACACACGGTTTTAGTCTACCATATGAATATTTACACTACAGTATCAGACAGAGATGATGGTTTTCTGACTCGTATAAACTTTGTGCCAGACATGGACCAGTGCTGACACACACACTCAGTTTATAGTTTTCACTGCATGCTCCTCACACACACACACTCCAGAGTTTTAAATAGATTTCAACAGCACATTTTATCCTACAGCGTTTGAGTCTCAACACACACACACACACACACACACACAGGGTGCTTTCACCGGCACGTAGTAATAAAATAAAAAGCTGCGCTCATTTTAAGTGTTGGGTGAGAGCAGGTCTGTACGGTCCGCAGTACTGAGCAGCCGCCTGACTAAACCCACATTCGTCCGTGTCGTTCTCATCACGGCTAACACAAAGCTAACTAGCGTCTAACACAAGGCTGAATCCCAAATCTCTGATCTCTGATCAACAAGGGATTGTACACCCTATAAAGTGCACTAGCTTTCCATTTAACATATGGGATTCGACCCCAGAACCCGGAAGTTAGCGGAGCTGATGTTCTAAAATGGAAAATGTGGAAATATAAAGTAAATCTGGTGAGTTTCTCAAGACTGTCCACCACCTCCATGGTTTAATCTTTTGGCTACACAATACCAGTATGAATTTAAATCCACTTTAACCCTGATTTTAACACAGAGGAACTTTAACATTATTACTGACGAAGGTATGAACGTGTGTGTTCCTGAGTGTCTCAGTATCAGTTCAACAAACAAAAAACCCAAACACCTTAAATGTCTGAATATGCAAATTATAACCCCACCCCCAAGTCTACCAGCCACACCCCCTTCTTGTAATGGACCGGTGCGTATTCAGATCTGATTGGTTCTTTTATTTCATGATCCAATAACTTTTTTTTTTTTTTTTTGAAAACTTGATTTTTCACCTGATTGTGAATTAAACGAACACTTTGGTTAATCTATGCTTTTAAATTAAGGGTTTAATCACAGAAAATTTACTTAATGAACAAATAAGAAGAGTTTTTATCTGACAGACACACGTGTGTTTTGTCGTCAGTCAAACAGCTGAGTTGAATTGCTAAATAAGTCAATAAAAGGAAAATTACGCACACGCACACATACACACACTCTGTTCTGCTATTCAACGATGATACAGATGTACAGCAGCAACTTTTGTTGACTTTTATTTATTTTATATGAAATATAAAACCAGTCCAACCAGTAAACCCCCTCAGTCAGTCGGTCGGTCAGTCAGTGTGGAACCAGAGAGGATTTTCAGTGTTTTAAAGCTGATTTGCTGATCACATGACTGAGTTCATTTCTGTAAATGCCTCAATGTCTTTAAACAGGTCTCACTTGGTTGTGTGTGTGGGTTTGTTTGTTTTTCCCCCTTTCCTTTTTTCTTCCCATCATCACTCTGCGTCGAGTCGCGGCAGCACAGGGAGGATCAGGTTTCCGAACGAGGAGTCCTGTGTGATGAAGAAGCCAGAGGAGTGGGCGTGTGCGTGCTGAAACGTTAACATCAAAGTTATTTAGCTGCTGCATATTTACACTCTTTCATATGTTTCCTTCAGCGTCGCTCTGAGACGTTACCTGTAAAGCTGCTTTCTGCTGCGCGGCAATGTGCTGCTGCTCCGCGTGATCCCGAAATTCCTTCACTGGCGGTCTGGAAAGCGGAATACTGAGGGCGAGAGAGAACGAATTCTCCTTCAGAATCAGAATGCAGGATAAATCCGACTACCCCAAAGAGCTGCTGGAGTCTACAATCTGTTATGTATGGAAGGAATCTCCAGTGTGAGTGCAGTGTAACAGGCAGAGGTAGAGCTGGAACTTTAAGCTCTCACACATTTACAAGACAGAGGAGTTGATGGTTCTTTGCTGTTACCATTGTAACTCGACAAGCTGTGTTCTTTGAGAGAAACGAATTCCTCCAACATCATGAATAAATCTACAGCACTGCGCATGTCGCGTAAACCTGGTGTTTATGATGAGGTGAGTCAGTGTGATTCAGTGCAGTGTGTTTGAAATGAAAACAAGCAGTGAAGCAGCTCTGAGTCTCTCAGTCGAGCGGTAACCGCTTATGAGAGACAGTTAATCACGTGCAGAAAGAGGAGTGTAAACTTTCTCCATCTTCTTCATTTTGTTGTCAGGGTGTGTAGGTTTCTCACTCGGCTGTAAAAGATGGCAGGATGTGTAAACTCTCACCTGGCCCCTGGATTGTTCATGGACTGACTCTGGATCAGGCGTCTCTTCTCTTTATCCAGCTCGGCTAAAATCGCCACTCGGTTTTTATTCTGAAATCCTGCAGGGGAGGAAAAAAAAGCACGTGTTTACACGGCATGAATTTAATAATGAAAATTTTACATGATTTATTGGCTTATACTACTAGTAATAATAATAATAATACGAGAAGTGTTCAAGTCAAATTGGGACTTGTGATGAAATTTCTGATGAATGAAGGAGTAAAAGCTATTGACATTTACAGTAGACTTCAAGCACAGTACAGTGATGAGACTCTTAGTCGCAGTGAAACATTTGAACGGTGCGAGTGTAACGTCTGACCCTTGAACATCAACATCAACTTGCAGAAGAGACGCATCTCCACCCACTCATTCACTAACACCACTCGCACATTACAGGGACTTTATCACCACGTCCCTGTACAGTCCTGACCTCCATACAAGACATCTCCACATGTTTGGAAATAACATTAAAGGAGGTCCTGGGAGGCCGATGTTTCAGTCCGAGAGAACTTTCTGCCCTGATGGTGTCCAGGCTCTAGTGAGACACTGGGATCAGTGCATTAGTCTATCAGGGGATCATAGAGAGACATAAAAGGAGTGTTTACTCTCAGGACTGAGTTCTGTTATCAAAAGTCCCGCTTTGACTTGAACACCCATGTAATTATAATCTGACTCAAAATAAGAATAAAGAAATGCTTAAGTACTAAAAACTATGGAAATAATTATTAAAGGAATTCTTTTGGAGAAATTAAAGCTTTATTCCTTCTAAAAGACGCTTAAAGTCAGCATTATAACTCTCTCTAACAGTTCAGCTTAGAATTACCATGTTTAATTCCAAACACTTATGGATATAGAATTTAAAATAAATATCGAAACATTTAATAAACTGGTTTTATCACAGGAAGCGCTAAGAGTTAGCTCGCTAGCTAAACATCTCGAATATTCTCAGCTAAAGTCTCGGTACCTTGTCCCGGAGGATTTGACGTCATCGTTATTTCTCCGTTAACGGTTATGTCAGATTTAATGGATTTATAAATGAGTTAAAAAGGAATAAATTAAAGATTCGGAATCATGCTTTGTTTTCAGCTCTGTAACTTCTTCCTCATCTTCGTCTGTGAATTTTTGTTTGGCACTGCCACCTAGCGGACGACAGCGTTAATAAGCCCATGATTCACTTTAGAGCACGCCTACTGCCATCTAGCGGACGAAGCGTTAATAGGCACACGATTGACTTTAGAGCACGCCTACTGCCATCTAGCGGACGGACGCGTTAATAAGCATATGAATTACTTTCCAGCACGCCTACTGCCACCTAGCGGACGAAAAAGTTAATAATGATCTACTTTATTTTTTTCCCGCTGTTTATGCGTTTTATTTATTATTGTATCTTCTTTAAGATTTAACAAACACATATTATAAACATTACATTCACATTTTAATTCATTGGAAAGGAAAATAAAATACAAATGAAAATAAGAAGATAACAAGAGGGCTATACATCTATAATTGTTATAGAGAGGAGGAATTTAGTTCTTTAAATCCATCCATAGTTCTAATTGCCTTCCGACTTAAAAGTCCATGTATTGTTTCAAAATAAATTCTCAAATCAACCTTCAAATGGAAATTTTGGGCATTCTTTCTTACATTTATGTATATAGAAATTACCTAGTAATATTAAAATATTTTACATTACAATGTGACTCTTTTAGATATACATTTTATCATAAAAAATATAACGTCTCTTTTCCTTATATTCATTTTTGATCTATTTAGCATAGTAAATAAATATTCGTAAAAAAATATTTTTAAAGATGCAAAACAGACTCCACATACATTTCACAAAAAGAACAAAATTCAGAGAGATCAGCTTTATATCTCTTAAGAAACTGTATAGTTGGATAAATTATGTGTAACACAAGATATACTTTAGAGCACGCTTACTGCCATCTAGCGGACGAAAGAGGTAATAACCACAATATATTTTAGAGCACACCTACTGCCACCTAGCGGACATGGTGGTTTATAAATCAGGCCGTATTCTTTTTAAAAGGCGCACGCAGAAATTAAAAACGTTATAAACGAGGATTTATTTGGTACGGAGCCCTGTAAGTCACCTAGAGGAGAAAAAAAAACAATCTGTGGCAACAGTTTTGTAATTTGTGCCCTCAGTTTAATAATCCGTTCCCACGACTTCTTAAACTGTTCCCTCA
>JAQMYJ010000009.1:27166430-27178872 GCA_030014305.1 Clarias laeviceps
AGAGAGAGAGAGGGAGAGAGAGAGGGAGAGAGAGAGAGAGAGAGAGAGAGGGAGAGAGAGAGGGAGAGAGAGGGGCCCGCAGTGAGGACTGCGACGACTCCACACAGCCGAGGGGTTGTTGTTTTTTTTTCTTTCCTCGGCCCGATGGCGGGGAGAACATGTGCGGCGTTTCAGATTAATTGATTTGAGAAGTGCCTGGAGCGCTCGGCGTCTGCGGGAGATGAATGCTGCCAGTCGTCAGATTGAGGCTTATATTTCAGGTGTGTTGGAATCCAGACAGTAATCACCACATGGGCAGGAGTCCATTTTTCATTCAGCGGCACTCAGGAATGCTCTGCTGAGACTCCTCGTTTCTAATGTATGCTGCAGCTCAGACAGTAATTACCGGCCCCTATAAATCTCCGCCGCCTGTTCCCCTGTGACGCTCGGCACTCAGGAGTACCGCTGGTACTGTTGGTACAGTCGCTGCTCAGTTCCACTGCCCGCCAAATTCCACCTGATCTCTGTGAAGTACTGAAGCAATCACTAGTGCGCGCGCTAACGGGTCTGGTGTCTGTTCAGGGTTTAATTACTCAGACCTAAAGGTACTGAACCCTACGGCTCCTTCAAGAGGCCACGGTCTGGACGCATAACTTTAGCAGACCATAAACTCCCATATTGGAAGCGTGTGTGTGTTACAGGAAGACACTTGAGTGACATGCTTAAGTGTTTCATCACATTGATTTGTAAATAATTATCAATTTTCATGTGTTAAAGAGTTAATCATATATTTTTTTTATCCATTTATTATTACATTAATGTTGAGTGAAGCGAGTTCCTGTTCACATTTACGTTATAGCAGCTATAAACACTTGGCTAACCGTTACCAGCCTCTCTCTTTATTCTCACTCTTAAACTTAATGAGAAATATCACAGCTGGTCATGTGACTGAGGAACCACCGAGCAGTGTAAACTCCCCTGTCTCTCTCCACCTTGGAGTACTCAGGAGGCCGGATCCCAGCCCCAGCTCTCTGCCCTGTGTGTGGTGAAGCTCTGAGAACCTGAGAACTGCCCCTTCACCAGCAGAGCCTCTGCCGTTATTCAGACATTTCGTCACTGATCTTTGATGAAGCACAATTTAGCCATTTAGAAAACTGATCTGATCTGATAAGGAAATATTTGGAACAGTTCGGGTGCCTATAATTATTGCACCTTTCCCACCATACATCATGTGACTTCACTAGCCAGAGATGTTATCAGTGATCTACTGTAGCTCTGCTCACCGAATGTGAAACAAAATCTCCCATCTGTTAAAATCTCTTTAAGGATATAAAGCTGAGAGTCTGATTAATTGTTAAACACATGTGACATGCAGGAAGTCTTATTACATCATAAACCACAACAGCCAATCAGGTGTGTGTATGCAAATGACAGGAGAGCTGATGAAACCTCAGACTTCTTTAAGGTTCCATAGTTCCAGCTTTCCAGAAAAATTCTACTTTTCTAATACAGACAATAGTTGTATGTATGGTTCTACGCAGAACCTTAATAGAACCATCTGACAAATGCCTAAATGGAAATGTCGAGAACCTTTAAAGGAACCAAATGCAGAAAGCTGCAGGATGCTACAGTAGAAGAAAAAAAAGTCTCCTTAAGTGGTCTACTGTAGGTTGTGGTGCTACTCAGATGGTGAAGGCAGCTACAGAGAACCTTTAAAGCTTCCCCCAGACAAACAGATCCAACAGATCCAAGCCCATTTTACCGGTTCTCCATTGGTTGTAGGAGCAAACTTAAAAATTTGAGAGTAATTTGGATGGGTAAGTGTTCTAGTGGGTTCTCATGTCCTAAATGGATGTTTCTGTTTTTTCTTCCTGGATAGTTAAAGGACTTACACACATTCGTTCTGTGGTTCTAAGGAAATCCAAGAGTGCTGAATGGAAGTAGTCCACCAATTTGATCTGTTATTTATTTATTTATTTATTAATTAGATCTGATACTCACCGTCGCCATTGGCAATGGGCGTGGCATCACATTTACTCTCACACGGCTGGTACATGCTGGGACGCACAGCATCGGGACAATCGTTAGACGGCTGTCCGATGTAGGACAAACACTGCACTGTCCGCATCTGCTGTCCCAAACCGCACTGGGCTGAACACTACACACAAACCACAAACACACACACACACACACACACACACACACGCACACACTTAGTATATAATAGTCCTGCTTGTCCCACAAGTAGCCTCACAGTCCAGACCTTTAGCTTCACTAGAGACTATGCAAACTTTTGCCGAAAACATGACTCCGCCTACTTTATCATGAGCATGTAATCATGAGTGTACTATTTGGAAAGCCACTTGTGAGTGTTTACATGCGCCACCCATGTCTTTTTATAGACACGCCCCAAGCCTTACACTCCGCCATGTTTAATCCACCCCCCCCCACCCCCCTTACACACACACACACAAAAAATTGTCAGAAAGCGTTCAGCACAGCCAGGTACCTTCACTGTGAGCAAAAATTCCACACTGTGCTTCCAAAAAACTTCCAAGAAATGTCATAAATCCAGAATAAACATTTTTCTAAATTTTGGACAGCGATGAAAGGGATGAAGTCCAACAATGTGTGTACAGTCCTGCACTGTTTAAGCGTGCAGCTTTACATGACAAATTAAAAGAGAAAGACTTTGAACATTTAGAGAGCCGAGAGTAAGGAAGTGCCAGCTGAAAAACCCATGGAAGCTAATTACACAGAAAAATGTGAAGTTTTTATAGCGTAATAACTCTGAAACTGTGAAACAGTTAATGGGCTTGAAGTTATCTCTCCATCTCAAGTGCTCTTATCATCTGTTTCTACAAAACGAACGAAGCTAAAGCCCTTAATAAATCAGCAGCTGACTCTCAACCGGCAAAAGTCATGATCCTCAGTAATGCTAACGCACGCTAACTCTAACGCTAACTCTAACTGAACCCCACTGACCCTGGAGGCGTGGCTTTGAGTACATATTATGGTTGTACTTCATCTAAATCACCACTAGGGCTCCAATCCTGGTGAGTTTTAACTAACGCACCTTTAAGATTCGTAACCCGAGAAGTGTGCAGCAGGGATGTGTTTAATCTAACTCGTAACTTAGCGCGAGTGTGTTTATGTCCTGTGTGCTCGTCTCTTCTCAGTGTTACAGAAATGAAGTGTCCTGGTGCTGAGCTCATCTTTATCCAGGCTCAGTTTATCCCGCTCTATAAATACATCCTTCAGCTGAGAGCGGACACTCAGCTACCGGCGGAAGGTCAGCGTTTCGGTTTCACCCGAGTTTGTCATCTGTTGTGTATTATAGCGATGGTGTTTAGGGACAAGGGGGTGAGTGGGTGGAGGGGTTTACACACGACAAAAGTTAACTTCTGATTTTTCCAGTTGTCTCCCTGCGCTGTGAGCCAGTGGAAAAAGCGAGCTGTTGCTCAGTGACGGAGTCCAACACACAGACGCAGCTCTCTGCTCGCTCATCACGGCGGGACGGGACGGGACGGTAATGAGCGGCGTGCTTCGGGAGCTCCATTGGCTCAGGGTGTGTACGTGCGTGAGAGAGAGCAGAAAGAAGCAACGGCAGCTCCAGGATCTCTGCAGGACGTCTAGTAACCTCAAATGAGTTTCCAGCAGCCTGTGACGCTCACGCTTCATTCCTCACGAATTAAGAGCTGAGTCACAGGCAACTTTAAAAGAGATTTAACCCAATCACCTTTCAGCGTGCGGATCTCCTGTTAGAGCCCTCGGAGTTAATTAAAGAGAGCGCGGGCTCGGTCTTCTGGAGGAGGATCCGAAACTAACTGGGAGCGCTGTAGGACCAAAACTCCACCTCCACTCCGTCCAGGCCGTGATCATTTCATCGGTTTATTCATAAATCTCAAGAACTGAAGGGCTTCCATGAAAATCCAGTTTGCTTGGAATGGCCTTTGATTAAGGAGACTCGCTAACGTGAAGCTCAACTTGTGATTAATAACCGCGTAATTACCGCTGATTATCTGTGACTATAATATACGGACTTCAGCTTCACGTTTTAATCACGTCTTTGTTTCAGTTTAATAAACCTCGTGTTAAACTCAATCACTTTAAATCAATGATGTGAAAGAACGTAATTCTCAAACACATCCATAAACTAAAACAAAAGTAATGGCACCCTGTGGAGGTTAGTGTGTGTCCATGATGCTGCAGTGCCTGAGCTGCGTTACTGGAAGATTTCATGCACTGGGAGTGGGGGAAGGAGGGGGGGGGATCTGTAAAGGAGGGGTCGGTAAGGACAAGCGTCCCTGAGGGACCTCAAGATGAAATGGCAATTACAAAGACCTGGCTTCGTCTGTACATCAGGCCCTCGAGGGGCTCGGGATCTCTAACATCCCCCGGCCTACGAGGCACCTTTTTTTCTATTTTGGTTTGGTCATTTTCACCTCTTTACCTTTTTATGGAGTTTTGTGGGTGTGGCTAAACGTTATTAAACGTCTCTCTCCTGAAGCCCTGTCCGAGTCCCTTTAAAATCACTCAAATATTCTACACGAAGAGAAAAAAAACATTTCCACAATCTACAAAGACTTTTATTTGAAACTTTCCTGTAATGAACTGTATCTGAGGTTTGACCTCGATACAGATTTGCTGGAAAATTCAAACGTATAATAAAATCCTGAATATTTTTATACTGTTATTGTTTTTCTCTCAGTTTCCCAAATAAAATCTTTTACAAGTTTTTGGTTTAAAACAGAAAAGCGCTGTTTCAGGGCACGCAAGTAAAATATTTCTAAACTAGAAAAGCAGCTTCAGGTCTGTAGCGCTGTAGAGAACACGGCCCGGGCTCAGAAAAGGGCGCTAGTTAAAGTGCACTAGCGTTTCCGTCATGTTCTTGGCCCTGACGCACGCCGCAGGGAAGAAGTTCATACGTTGAGGACGATGTTATGACCAGCACTCGGTTCTCTGTCTCGCTCTGAAACCCTCTGTTCAACATCAATAGAACATCAAGTTCTCTCATGCAGGAGCTCGTCTGCAGCTCACGTCTCTGTACATCGAGCCAGACTCATCCGACCTTCTCCTACACCAGACTCACAATTTATTACTAAGAGTTAATCCAAAATAAAAACAAGTTAGAAAACGTATCTCAGGATTCACGACACAATCTCGTAACTAATTAACGTTTGTGCAGTTAATGTGCAGTTAATGTTGATGTGAAATCCAGAACTGTAGTGTTTCACTTCTCCTCCAAACATTCTGTTCCAGTCTCTATGTAAATGAGCTTCTGCTGAGCCACGCCCCTCCGAGAACAGCAGGACTCTTCTTATATGAGGTCACATTGAGCAAAAAATCGAACTTGCTTGTTTAAACCTCAGGTAAAACACAAATGGAAAAAATACAAAGAGCAGGTAATTTCTTCCCTTCTGTTTGTTCTCAATCTTCGTACTCTATATAAACTTTACATTTACTATGTACTTAGACATTTATTCAATATATGTTGTAAAAACTTTCAATTTCTGACTCGTACATGTACACAGAAATACTGGTAGTCACACACACACACACACACACACACACACACACCGAGACACAGATACACAAGACTCTGTGCAAGACTTGCAGAGAAACTAAAAGATGAGACAAAGATAAAGACAGACGCACACAGACAGAGAGACAGGTGTGTAAGGCCGTGTCTGTACCTGTCCCCACTCTCCGGGCATCCAGCGTGGAGGAGGACAGCGTCCCAGAGTGCAGCGCATCCTCACCGGGGGTTTGATCAGCTCGGAACACAGCGCTGCTGGGAAGGTTTTATTCAGGTCACTGCTCTTACACAACACGATGCGGTGTTTAAAGCCGTGGCCACACTTCGGGGTGCACTACACACACACACACACACACACACACACACACACACACACACACCAACCACACCACAGACACACAGAAGAGAGAAATGAGACATCATTATTCTACAGTACTCTTTGTACAGCTGTAGAGTCTCATCGTCTCCAGTCCATCAGGTCCACGAGGCTCCGCTGTTAAACCCGTCTGATTCACTCACTACAGTCGTGTGTCCACACTCAGATACGGAGCGCTATTAAATCAGACAAGTCGTCTTTTAAAAAAAGTTGGAGTAAATGGACATCTGTCCTGTTCTCACTGAATGTATTTACACGTTTGCTCTGATGCTCAGAGTTACTCTTTCACTTTAAAACATAAAAAAACTGCAATTTAAAACTGATCTTAAAGCCTGCTGAGGCCGCTCACTCTCTCTCTGTCTCACTCTTTGTCTCTCTCTCTGTCTCACACCCACCCTCTCCGTCTCACCCTCTGTCTCTCTCTAAAAGAAGATATATTCCGAATACCTTTATTGTTCCCTTAAGCACAAATACAAATATAACTTCCTGATTTATAAATACATCAGATACGTGTGTAAACTTCTTGAAGGCTCGTCTCAGTGTAAAACTTTCTGCTCATATCTATATTTGTCTTCACCTGCTCTGTACTGTGCTCATGCTCAGGTTCTGTAGAGAACCCTCTGTCCTGACAGCTGTAAACCAGAAGAACCTCGAGCTGTAATCTCCATCCTCTTTACGGGGTGTGTACAGAAAGTCAGCCCCTTGTCATGTTTAATCTCTCTGTGGTTCTCTCAGCTGGAGCAGAACCTGCCCGATGCTCTCACCTCAGACCAGTCCAGAGGAACCCACTGCGGAGGACAGGACTGGTTGTTGCAGCTCTCGTGCTCGATCGGTCGATGTGTCAGACACTGAAGGTCCTCCAGGTTCTCCTCGTCCGCAGGGCCGATTTTGCGGATGCAGAGGACGGTGCGCGTTCGCGTCCCTCCGTCACACGTCTTACTGCAGTCTGACCAGTCGCCGATCACCCACCTGCAGCACAGGTCACGTCTGTTAACACGTGTCAATGCGTCCTTACAGAGCTCGCATCAACATCTTCACCATCGCTCAGTAATGTTCTGACTGGGTGACTTAAAGTTTTATTGTTTGTTGTTTTTTTTCTAGTAGTGAAGTTCACGTCCTTTTAATAATCCTAAACTGCTCATGTGTTTATGAGCTAGCCTTCAGTGCTGATTGAACTGATTCCTCGTCAGAGTAGAAGCAGTAGCTAGCATGATCTCAGGGAATGTGAGGGTCTGGGTGTTTGGATCTAAACTGAGAATAACAGTGGGCACAATCCAGAACCCTGTGGAACACCATACTGTGATTTTTAGGGTCTGAAGCATCTCCGTTAACGGTAACGAACTGATGATGATACTCAGGATCCACAGTGTGAAATGTGTTGGTTATAAATGTGCTGATGAAAGTAATAGGTCACTTGAGGGCGTCTTACAGTGGAACGAGGATGTGCAGGAGGTCAGAACTGCTTCACCCTCATCGAGCCGAGACGGAGACAAATTGAAACCTCGTGGCTGACTATTCATGAAACCTCATCTCCTGTATTTTTCGAGGCGCTGCACAGCTGAGCTCTGACCGACCGCACGGCCACTGACCACAGGGCAGAAGTGCATGCGTTTGTCCTTCTGCGTCGCTCACATTGTCCCTTCAGACTTCATAAACTTAACTCATGGATACGATTAAACACAGACAGGCACTTTGTGCGCTTTTCTCCTCCCTGTTTCTAAAGCTGAGACGTTTTTCTTTCCCTCTTCTGGCACGGCTTTATATCCAAAATAGTTCACAAATGAAGAAATAAATCATGTTGCTGTTTGGATTTTGATTGTTTCCTGCAAACGCAGGTGAGGTGCAGTCTAAATGGTCCTGAACTCTAGCAATGAGGACAAATCACAAGATAGCAGAAGATGGAATGGCTGCGGTGTTATTTAAATTTTTTTTGTTGTGTTTTGCCGAATCTGGGAAGCTGAGCTGATGTTCTGAGTATAACCAGTACTCGATGAGAGCGGTCCCCCTAAACAGGCACAGTGACGATAGTGTTTTTCTCTCCTTCCACCTATACTCACTCGGGTGGACAGGGTTCCGTGTTGCAGGGCCTCTGGTTCTCCGGGGGTTTCCCCTCGGGGTCGCAGTAGCTGTTCTGGACCACCGAGTCGTCGTCCTGCCTCTTGCACACCACCTCCTGTTTCTGCGAGCCTGTGGACACATAGACATTTCACATCATTTCCGTCTGAGACGACTCGGCGGAGTCGTGCGGCCGTGCGGTCGCTACGAACACTCCGCTTCCTCCTGAGGGCCGCTCGCTGATGGAGCGCCTTGGTGCCCGGAGAAGGACTGGAGCGGGATAATGTTCCCCTCAGCGGTATTTCTAGGTGTGTAAAAGCCTCGGTTTTTAAGTGAGTGTCTTGCTGAATGACTTTTACAGAGAAGCCCTTCTTTTCTTTGGCTCTTGATTGCGAGATTAGTGCGGTGAGGGTCGGAGCCAGTGCTGCACTGTGTGCTCAGCAGACCAAGCCGGCGGTGCTGCTCCGTACGAGGCCTCCGGAGGAAAAAAAACAATGAAAAGCTGAAGTTAAACCTGGTGAATGCCAAGCCTGGCCAGCCTGCAAGGCCACCGTGTGTGTGTGTGTGTGTGTGTGTGTGTGTGTGTGTGTGACGGAGAGAGACAGAATATTGTACTCCTCCATACACACGTTTTTATTCTATCAGCCCTGTCAGGGGAACACATTATTTAGAGAAAGTGAAAAAGCCTGAGCTGTGCGAGTGTGTTATGTCTGACGCTTACTCACACTGACGCTGAATTCACGCAAAATAATTGCGCGAGTCAGACTTGGACCCGGTCGCTGCCTGCCTTTGCAGCATCACGCAATAACGGAGAGAGATTTACTCTGACATGAGTTTAGGACGCAGCGCGATGGTGAGGCTCCTCCTTAATAAGGCTTCTCTAAGGCAAACCTGTTACTCGACTCGCTGCGGTAAAACGGTGGCGTGAAAAACAGCCCGAGCTCGAGCCAAGCATCTGGACCGGTGCAAATGTGATGTAGTGTCTTAAAAAACTATTTTAACATTTTATAGCTTTTAGCATCATGAAGGGCAACGGGCTTTAAATCCCCGCCGCGGAACGTTAACAACCAAACATCTCGCAAATGACATAAGTGTTGCTCGGGGGGGATTTTCAGATTAGTGTAAATGAGGTGGAGTTCAGGGCGCGCCACGTGGAGGCCGAAATCGCTCTCCTCCCAACCCACATCACTACCTCCCCCCCCCCCCCCCAGCCCCCCACTCGCTGCTGTCCGGTCTGCGACGCGTGCATCGTTTCAGACGTGTATTGCAGGCACTCTGGATGTTTTCAGTGGCCGCGGCTGGAAAGGGAAAAAAAAAAAAACAGCAGAGAAGGAAAACTTTGTTGTTGTAAGGAAGCCATTTGCGTTTGGCGAGACTGAGCCGGTCTGGTTGTGTTTGAGGTGAGAGCTCACATTAATGTGTGGTTCTGGTTCTGGCTCTCAGAACTGCAAATCGGAGGCAGACCTCAGACTGGGCCGTGACTTCAGACCACAGCAGAGATAGCAGAAATATCATATCTCACATTCAGATCATAGCAGAAGTATTCACCCCCCTTGAACTTTTCCACACTTTGTAGAACTGAAATTTAATTAATGGACGTTGTAATGAATTTACAAAAAATATTTATTAAAACATGTTAGGGGTGGAACAACAACAACAGGGCGCATAAACTTATACAATTCTCTATGTTCCTGATTTCGACCTGCAGGTGTACAGGTGAGGCTTGCACCGGTGTGTGTGTGTGTACAGTGTGTGTGTGTGTGTGTGTGTGTGTGTGTCTCACCTCCGGCGCAGGTGGCGGAGCACTCAGACCAGGGCAGGTGGTGCCAGCTGAAGCTCACGTCGTTGTCCCCGCTGCCCCCCCGCAGGATGGGAACGTTAAACTTGTACCTGATGCCCGGGTTCTGTTCCTGCAGCAGCACCTGCACAGAGGCACAGAGGTTCTGCATCACCGCAGGTCTGAGATCAGCTCTAACACATTACGGTGCACAAATATTACACTGACGTCTGGGGCTGTTGGGGACACGCCATCACCCTTTTATTAGTCACATGACACGCGGTGTTATTCATCTACTGACTAAGAGAGAGAGAACGAGTGTTTATAAAACTATAGTCTCTACAGTTATTAATAGCTGTTCCAGGTAATGAGCTTCAGATAAAACACAGTTCATAAAGCTTAATAAGAAGTGTAATAACCTCTGATGAGCATCGTCACCGCTGTAGGATTATAAACCTTATACAATATAAAATATATACAGAATAATAAAAACCTGCTCTGTGTCACTTCGGGAAAACCACAGGCTGAAGGAATGTGTGTGTAGAGGTTTACTGGCTGTTTGTTAGAACTAAACACACACACACACACACACAGGGGGCGGAGTGAGGAGGTGTTTTAAGCGCTCTCTGTTTGAAATTGTCTGGCTGTCTCTCTAAATAAAGTCCACATCTGTGCACAAACCTCACTTGAACTCTGGCTCGTGGTTTTAACAGCTATATATGTGTGTGTGTGTGTGTGTGTGTGTGTGTGTGTGTGTGTGTGTGTGTGCACAGAAAACCTCTGTCTGGCCAAACACACACACACAGTGCAGTTCATAAAAACACGCTGTAATCTTATTGGTGAAGAAGCTCCGCCTCCTCCTGTGTGTTCTTAAACAAGCCGGATAATAAAACACAAGTTTAATTAAAAATGCTCCATAATCAGTGATAATCACAGACTCTTTATCTCATTAAGAATTAAGGCTGAGCAAAAGTATCGGCACCCCATATTGTTTTTTGCCTTGACGTCTGTGTTTCAGTCTCAGGACTGAAATATTTCATATTTCCACACACACACGACGCAGCGCTCTGAGTAAGACCCGCTCCACCGACTCGCTCCGAACCACCCTGGACCCGAGACCACCGATGTCTTTATTCATTTAAAAAACAAACGATTTTCACACAATTAATCAAAATTAGTCACCATACAGACCTGTGCAATCATTTAATCACGAAAGCCTGCAGGGTTACTCCAGGTCACACACACACACACACACACACACACACACACACACACACAGGGATTTATGTCGAGTTTGTCAATAATTTGAGTATTTGTTTATTTTTAAATACTTTCAATCAATCTAATCGTGCAGCCATAACAACAGTGCACTTTTCCTACACTTAGTTTCGTGCTGTTTATTGTACATTTTTATTAACTTCACTTCATTAAGATTAACAACGTGTTTAATCCATAATGTTCAGTGAAGTGAGTGAGATCCTGATGTCACTTATGTTACAGCAGCTATAAACACTCAGTCTCTCTCCAGACTCTCTTTATTCTTTCCCTTCAATTAAGTAAGACCACACACACACACACACACACACACACACACACACACACACACAGCTTAAAAGAGTCAACTCCACACTTCTGACACTGGAGACTCCTTCCATACTGTACAGGACTGATGTTGGGTTTTCCAGAGCTATGATGTCACACACCTCCGAGACTCCTCCCACTCTAAGCTTTCCTTTAGACCAGAGTCCAACACAGTTTGGTGATTCTTCTTCTCAAACACAGCTGATTTAACTAATCTGTTAATTACTAGGTTCAGTGGATGTGTTTAGATGTTGGTGAATTACAAACTGTGCTGGTCACTGGACCTCCAGGACTGGATTTGGAGACCCCTGCTCTAGAACACTACGTACCATGATGACCAGGTTCTCCGTGGTGGCCCCGAGCGCCTCCAGAGACTCCACCGCGTCCGTCGGTCTCCTGTAGTGGAACGCCGTTCCTGCAACGTCGAACTTGCGAGGCCAGTCGATGGTCCATGCGCCGTTAATGTAATAATCGTTTCCTTCAGATTTTAAAGCTGCGTGAGAATAAAAGACAGGAGGTTAATTAGTCCCTGAGCCGGACCGCTCCTGAGACACCGGGTCGCTTTGATTGGACGTGGTGTGACCCGGAACAGAACCAGAACCGGTCTCGGTACAGAACCGCAGAGCGAGTGAGATAACCGAAGTGTGTGTCTTTACTGTCTTTACTGACACGTCTGACATTTTAGTTTTATATGAAATAAAGACCAGAAAAACTGAGACACAGCACTGCACTAATCCCAGTGGGGCGGAGTCAGAGGCGGAGTCAGAGGCGGAGTCAGAGACTTAAATTCAGAGTTTAGATCAGTATGAATTTTGGGAAAGTTTCTGGTTTACACAGCGGCTTTAGGTCTGAGCTCTACATTCAGACTATTAAAATCACCGTGTGATCTCCGTCTCTCTGTCTCTCTGTGTGTGAAGAAGAATCTTTAAATCCTTTACCTTTGCACTTTACCTTCATTTATCTTTGTGTGTCTCCAGGAAACGTTGCCTCCTCTAGATAAGCCGTGCGTCTGATTAAGATGAACAATCAATAAACTCAAATATTTAGGTGTTCAAAATGTCCTTGAATGACATTCCACAGTGTATATATATATATATATATATATATGTGTGTGTGTGTGTGTGTGTGTGTGTGT
>JAQMYJ010000009.1:27365802-27378018 GCA_030014305.1 Clarias laeviceps
TGCCCACACTGCCAAAAGTACTGAGACCTGGTTTAAGGACCCTGGTACCCCTGTGCTTGATGGACCTGCAAACTCACTGCTGCACGTCTTCGTACTGTTCAGTAGTCCAACTGATTTACTGAGATGCACCTTTATGTCGTGTGTGTGTGTGTGTGTGTGTGTGTGTGTGTGTGTGTAGGGCTGTTGGATGAGACTCAATGATTAACTTACTATGAGCTCTGTCAGGGGAAACTGCTCTGAGGTGTTTTGAGTCACTGTACTGTTTACCTGTAGTGTTTATTCATAAACCCCGCCTCCTACTGGTAATCTAAGAATTAACACCAGGTGAGTAAATCATACACACGCACAAACAGGCAATTTAAAAACACCAGCTGGGCCAAAATCTCCCTGTATCTGAACTGTTGGAGGAAACTGGAGAACCCAGAGGAACAATCCAAGTGACTGATATTAATAACTGTGTGACAGTTATACCAGGGGCTTGGTTCCTCCCTCTAACAGAACACTGAAACATCTGCTCACCTGATCTCAGTTCTGTGGGTCAGACAGTGATCCAATCATCTCTCTCTGACTGTGTGTGTGTGTGTGTGTGTGTGTGTGTGTGTGTGAGAGATGATTAAAGGAGGAGTTGAACATGTCACGTGGTGAGATTTAAGACAGAAGGAGCAGACTCTCTTCATCATCATCATCATCATCATCATCCTGACAGACAGGAGACAGTTTAACCTCCATCATTAAACCCTCCTGCAGTCAAAACTGATTAAATCACAATCACTTCAACACTGGAATCATTCAGCTGTAGTTTGACTCGGAGGGAGATTTCACTTCATCAGAGACACAACACCAGTGTGTGTGTGTGTGTGTGTGTGTTTTATTTCCTGATGCTGTACTCAGACACAGTGTTTGGAGAGAGAGAGAGACTTAGAGAGACAGACAGGGTTTATATTAACTTATTTACTCCGAGATCTCGCGCTGTTTAATGTGAAACTGGAACCGAGTGGAGAGAGGAACTGCTGTGTGTGTGTGTGTGTGTGTGTGTGTGTGTGGGGTCAGTTGCTTCCTCTGTACTCTATATTTAATCTGAGTGATTTCACAAGAACCCTCCGGTCTGTCCTGCTGCTGACCCGAGGTGTGTGTGTGTGTGTGTGTGCAGCACTTCATAAAAGCTCGTTTGATTGGACATGATCATTGATTTCTTTATCCAGGGGGGGACTGGGACCAAAAAGTGTCCCTGGACTTCCTGTCCCACAGCAGCACCACATCATTAATACATTGGCTCATTAATGAATGAATTTTTAACAGATGAATTTTTAACAGCAGTTCCTAGTATAAAAATGTGGTTTTAAAGATTAATCTGCACTTTAATGAGCCGGTGTATTATGATGTGGGATGTTTGAAGCATTTCACAACATTTACCTCTAAAGCTTTTTTCTTCTTTTTGTGAAACTTTCAGCTCCACATTTTCTTCTTCCTCCTTTTCATTCATGGAAATTATTATTCATTTGCTCAGAGAAATTCGCTGCATCGAGAAAGGATCAATAGGATCAATATCTGTCCCTCTGTAAATTAAAATGAAAAGGGGAGGGGGGGGGCAATTCATGCGCATGCGCGGTCACATAAACACGCGCTCTTTGTCGGCGGCGCTCGACGGTCTCATCCATATGTGTAGAAAAGAGATGCAATATTATGGTTTCCGTCATTTTTTATACATTTGCGTACTGACTGGGCCGGAACACAAACTCCCGGGGCTCCAGATGGCCAGTCCGGCACTGTCTTTAGTTTTGGGTGACACCGGAAGTGTAAGATAATTAGTTCTACTTTTATCAATATCTTGTTTAGAGAAAATCTGATTACTTTAATTCCTGTTGAGAGAAAGTCTGAGAGATTGTTAGTCAGGTGGTAACGCAGGAGGTCTGTGAGATTTATTTTTGGAAATCTTTGTCATTAACACTGAGTAAAGGAAGGTTTATAGTAACTGATGGAACAGTGGAACAGCCTTTAACACAAGAGGCAAACTGGGGTTTTGTGCAGTTCAAGTTGTATTTAAGGCAAAATTGTTCGTCTTAAAATCAAGTCATTGTCACCCATCTAATGAGTCACTGAACAAACAACCTGCGTTTATTCTTCAGTAAATATTCACCGTCACTAACCCGCCGCGCATGCGCGCTCCGACACGCTGACAGCGCGAGCTACAGCTGCTCATAAAAATCCGGAAGTGACGTAAACGACAAGCAACGTGTATGCAGCATGAGGTTGAGGAAGTTTCGCACTCACCGGAAGTGACGGTGATGCATGTTTACAGTGAGATCAGCTCTCGGACCAAAACCTAAAGAAAACAGGCGGAAGTCAGATTTATCTAAAAATGTAAAATAAATTAAAAAAGACACACTTTAGAACATTTAAAACCCTGAAGGAACCTTATAACCCACATGAATCAGAGCACTTTAATTAGGGCAGAGAGAACCCTTCACTGTCCACTGAACCATAAAGAACATTTTATATTGTGAAGAAGCTGCGTGTTAAACACTTCTGACCGGTTCTGTGTATTAATTAATAAAAATGGGTTCTTTAAGGTTTCTTTGTGTAATTGTTATTAGCTTTCTATTAGAGTTCAACGTTTTGCTTAGAGATACAGAGAGTCTAATGTTCTGGTGTGTTTATGGCTGCGTTTAGGATTTATTTAGGATTAGATTTACTTTTATTGTTATTCTGCAAAGTAAATGTACAGAGCCAATGAAATGCAGAGAGAATCCATCCAGAAGTGTATAAGTGACCTGTTTACAGTAAATAACAAATCTAGTAAAATAAGTGTATGGGTCAGTATGTACTGGTGTGTGAGTGCCTTAAGTTAAGCCTTTGTTTGTCACATACGCATTACAGCATAGTGAAAGTCTTTTTTCGCATATCCCAGCGTAACTGGGGTCAGAGCACAGGGTCAGCCATGATACAGCACCCCTGGAGCAGATAGGGTTAAGGGCCGCACTCAAGGGTCCAACTACGGCAACCTGGCTGAGCTGGGGATCGATCAGTAACTCAGTGAACTTAACTCTCTGAACCACCACTGCCCCTTATGTACTGAATAAAAGAATTCAATTAAATTTTATTTCCAGAGCACTTTTAACAACAGTCATTGTTGCAAAGCAGCTTTACAGAATCAAAAGAAAATTATGGAAATGTGCATAAACTATAATGATCAGATCGTCCCTGATGAACAAGCCGAGGGTGACGGTGCTGAGAGAAAAACTCCATAAGATGGTAATAGGAAAAAACCTTAAGAGGAACCAGACTCAACAGGGAACCCATCACCATTTGGGTGATAACAGATAGCAGGGATTGATCTGCACTCATACTGTGTGTTAGGAGGCTGGAGATTCAGTATAACAGGAGATGTGGAGAAGTTCATATGGAGTCCAGTTCGTTATTGGAGACTCGGGGACAAAACTGCACACAATACAATGAAATAAGGTGGTCACACATGCATGCATCCTGTATTCAGTGTTGCAGAGGGCCTGGAGCCTATCTCAGGAGACTTAGGGCATGAGGCAGGGTACACCCTGGATGGGGTGCCAATCCATCAAAGGGCACACACACATACAAATACACACACACTCATTTACACACTACAGGCAATTTGGGAACACCTAATCTGCATGTCTTTCGACTGTAGAAGGAAACCCACCAAGCACGGGGAGAACATGCAGACTCCATGCACACAGACCAAGAGGCAGGAATCGAACCTAGACCCTGAAGGTGCAAGGTGACTGTGCTGCCCACCACCTGTTTAATTTATACTTTTTATATTTTCAGATTTTAATTATATATTATATTGTAACTTTGTAAATTGTAGATTTGTACATTTATCCCAAATTTTGAAATAAATAAATAAATCTGTCACACAGGGCATTATCCGCCCCAATCAGCGCGCAGTTTCGGTCTCTGACGTCACCACGCCACGCCTTTTTACTAAAGTAAGCAACAAACAGCTCGCGACGGGAAACAGACGGGCTGAGCGCGGCGGACGCGAGCACACAGCGCAGAGTTCAACATTTCATTTAAAATTACACTTTTATTTTCAATATTATCTGCTGTCCGTTAAAGGTAAATAAGCTCTCTACTCTCTTTATGTATATTTATATATTTTAGAATAAGAGTCAAAATATTTGTTAAAACATTTATACATGTATTTCTGTTAGCCTAGCCAGCTTTCCGGGAGCTACATTAGAGTTTTTTTTTTATATTAATAATGATTTTATTTTAAATCACCTAAAATTAGATTGTTTACGAAGTAAACTAAAGGAAGTAAAGTTGAGTATTATTAGAACATTTTCCGGGCAAACTATCGGGCTAAGTTAAAATTAGCCAAGGATAGTTCCTCATTCGGATAACCAAATATGGTAATGCTAATGCTAATGCTTGGTGCTGGTTTATTTACAATAAAATTTTCATTTACAGCAAAATGGCGGAAAACATTTGATTTATCAGCTTTTAGTGTGATATAGTTTCGATATTCAAGCTTTTTTTAATTCGTTTGTGTGGTTATTTGTGAAAACTTTACCTCATGAATTATTATAATAATAGCTAACAGTGCTAACTGCGGTCAGTATAAAGGAGCAGGGTCTCGCGCAGGCCTTAACGGTCCATTAACGGAGCTAAAACTCAGGTTAAAATCCTTTAATGTCATCATTATACCGGATATCGTTACTTTTAATATAAATATGTCTAATGTAATTAAGAGCTTGTTTAGACAGCTGAGTGTTAGCAGGGTTAGCATGGAGCCTCGTTTCCAGGCTTTTCTGAGGTAGAGATTTTCTCCAGGTATAAATGTTAATCCAGTGTTAAAATGGGAATGAACAATACTTTTTTTTTTAAATATATAATTGATTCACTGTTTTAATAAGCGCGATTGGAATACTTTCTAAAAACAGAAGGGGGGGAAACAGGAAAAGAGACTGGAACAAAGAACGGACAAAAGCAGACTCGCTGCTCGGTGGATTTACTCAGCTTAAAATGTCTATTAGTTCCGCCTGAATCTATTCTGTACCTGGACACGCAGTAAACTGTAGGTTTGACTGTGTTTAATCGGTATTTCGGTGTGTTTTGTGAGCAGCGGTGTGTACAGGGCATTGTGTTAGCGCTCTGATTAGCATGACTCAGTGGATTTAAAGAGGCTCGGGCCTGCTCTGGGTTGCCAGGTTTGTGGGAAAAAAAGAATCACCCCTGCGTGCGCGCACACACTCACTCACTCGCGCTCGGTTGGTTATTATAAGCACAGTGTTTCCCCGGAAACCACGTGACCCTCATTTATTTTCGGGTTCATTTAGCTTCTTATTGTCCGTCATGAAAAGAGGGATGATGAAAACTTTACCTTCAACCTGGCAACCCGAGTGTACAGCACGCCGTGTACAGAGACACAAACACATTAAACATGGCACGTTTTATTAGAAACCTTTCCCTAAAAAGAACACGGGACAATTCAAGATCAGTTTTAGATCATTACAGGATGCAATTAAAACTAAAGTGAAATAACTACAACTGCATGTGCTTCATAGCGAATGCAGAATTTATCCTAGTAAAGAATATTTTCGTCTGATTTGACTTATTCATAAAAACGCACTTCATACTCATCCAAGTGCATGTGAGTGTTTAATAAATCTGTGTTTAAGGTTTCGGGTGGTGCTTAATGTTTATATTGCTGCATAGTGCTGTATGTGGATTAAATCTCCCACACGTTAACGTTGTTTAAATGTGTTTATAGAACACGCGCGCTTGTGTTAATGATGTGTGTCTGTGCACAAACAAAATCGTGGAGCTCTACTACAGTCACATTCCTGAACTCACCGATTTTGGGTTTCGTCCAGATAAACAGCAGTGCTCTGTTAAATTAAAGAGATACTCTGAGTCTGATGTAACCATGTCACGATGAGGCGTCAGCCAGGCTATAAATAGCTCCAGTCAGGGCTCACGCTGGTGTTTAGAGAGGAGGAGGTGTGTAAGTGTGTGAGAGAGGGAGGGCAAGCTCAGTTTGTCACGTTGCATCCTTGTGACAGGTGAAAGCTGAACCCGTCATGCATGTACTTGTGATTTGCACATGTCTGATGTTTATTCAGGGGAAACCCTACATTGTGTTGTGAAAATAATACTGTTTAAATGCAATGGAGTTGAAATGCCTGCAATGTGTAGTAACCCTGTCCATCACACCCACACCGCGCATAAATCTCCTATGAACTGTTAGTTTTATTTAGTTTTTTGGACTTTGGAACATGGCTACACCTTTACCTTCATTTAAAATACAAAGATTATTGAATATGCACGTCTAGTCAAATTAGAACCGCCCACGTGTTAAACCTCACTTCAGATTATGGATGACACAAACCAAATTAGCAATGAGCAAAGCTAATACACCGTGTGTGGTGGTTGTGTGTCTCACTCTGATCTGAGCAAATGGCTCAGTTGTGCAGAATGATCCAGTCTGTCTGCCTGAATGTTCTTTTGTCTCTCACACACACTTGTGCTACTAGCAGGAGGCACAGAGACCGGTTCTGACCTGTTCAATCCGTGTTGAGTAGTTATCACAGAGCCATTTATGAGGAAAACACTATCATGAAGAGACAGTGTGTGTGTGTGTGTGTGTCAGATGGGCATGTTAATGGAGAGGTCGTCTATTATATTTGGGCTGCTTTGTGTGAAAGGTGGATGTGTAAAAAAATGTTGCTGTTACACACTCCCATGTGATTGTTTGCTTTGAGGGGGCGGAGAACGGGTACTGGTTCAGTGCCAGGGCTGTTGCGAAACTCCTCATGAGCACAGAACAGTGTGTCTCCTGTGTGTTCTCAGCAAGTCGTGTCACCTTGTTGACGTGTTTTCATTTCCAGCGTGTTCTAGTAAAGAGCTGAGCAGGGAAACAGAACAGGACTGTTATTTTTTCTTTTAAGGAATGCTTTGTTCATTAACATGTTGAGCCCAGAGATTTTTTTTTAATGATGAATGGTTCATTGCCTAGTCGTGTGTGTGTTTAAATGAGGGAGGGAGTGAGTGAGTGAATGTATACAGTGTACAATGTGTAAAAATTATGTTTTGGGATAACACTAAATAAATGTTTTTTTTTGTTTGTTCTTTTCCTTTCTTATGGTCACAATTTTTGTCCAAGGTTCTATTTTTTTTGTGACATTTACAGAATCCATCTCTCTCCCTCTCTGGCTTTCATTATTTCCCCTTTTCATTTTGACTGCTAGTTTTCTTTTCTTTTGCAGGATATTCATTCATGTTGATCAAAGTTCTATGGATAAAAATAAAGGGCTGTGGTGTTCTGTTCTAACGTATGGTTTTTTTTTTTTTTCTCAGACTGAGCGATGGCCCAGGAGACCAACCAGAGCCCCGTGCCCATGCTCTGCACCACCGGCTGCGGGTTCTATGGGAACCCGCGGACTAACGGCATGTGTTCGGTGTGTTATAAGGAGCACCTCTCCAGGCAGAACAGCGGGGGTGTGAGTCCCCTCAGTAACATGGGTGAGCAGATCTAATCTGTGTGTTTGTGTGCTTCACCCCCCCCCCACTCAGGTGACTGCACAGGCTCTAAATGTCTTCATGATCAGCCTAGCGATTTAACCTGTGATGATTCTGGTGCTTTTTAGGTTCTAGCAGTGTAACCGGCAGCCCCACCTCCGAGGCGTCTGCGATCCAGATCATCGAGGCCAGTTTAAACAATTCTGTGAGTGACGCTGAGTCGCCCGCCGGGGCCGCCGCTGCACTTCCTGTTACGCAGCAGATGACCGAGATGAGCATTTCATGTGAAGAGGAAGTGGCAGCACCTAAAGTAGAAATTCCTGAACCTGGTCAGTGTTCGTGATGAAAGCTTGCAATTGTTTTAAAGCAATAATTTCCCGAACACAGTAGCTGTTATAGTGTAACGCGACACTGTGACGAGATGCAGTCCCTTAGATCAGCTTTATATATATTATACATGGGAGTGTTTGTACATCTGTAGTTCTAAATTAAAACACATGAAATAGACCAAAAGCTCCAATTCACATCTCACATGCAGTGTGTTGTACAGTTACACAACACCATTATAATGGTGACTAAAGAGCTCTTCATCATTAGCTACTCCAGTCCCACCTTTTGTGGACAGAACCTGGACATTACTGGACTTATTATTAAATTTGTTTCCTCAGTTGTAACTCAGCCCACGTCCTCCTCTTCCTCCTCTGTGAGCACGGCGGTCAGCGCCGAGACCAAAAGCCCTGATGTCCCCAAACCCAAGAAAAACCGCTGCTTTATGTGTCGCAAGAAGGTCGGCCTTACAGGTGAGATGCCGCCCCCCCGACTCTGTTACCAGGTGTGTACCAGGAGGTGTGGCTGTGACTGACTGTTCTCTCTCTCTGGTGTTCTCAGGGTTCGACTGTCGCTGTGGAAACCTCTTCTGTGGACTTCACCGTTACTCAGACAAGCACAACTGCCCCTACGACTACAAAGCCGAGGCTGCGGCGAAGATCCGCAAAGAGAACCCTGTGGTGGTGGCTGACAAAATCCAGAGAATATAAATCGCCTGCTGTTTCCTTTGGCTTTGATCTTTGACCCTCATTTCCAGGAGAGATATAACTTTAACAAAAAGAAAAACAAAAAAAACAAAAGGACTCGCACCTGACCTGCGATCTAAAGGACTATTTTTAATGACATTGATCTTGTTTTTCAGCTGATGCATGAGTGGAGTGTTCTGGTTTTTGTTTTTGTCCTCAGTGTATGATGGAGTTAAAAGGCAGGGGAAAGTGAGCGGGGTCTAAACCATCTCCTCTTGAGTGTTGGATTGTGTGGTTTTTGGGAGCGGGGTGTCTTTGTGATTGTCCGGCGTCTCACCTTGGAGGACGGACACGTCGTAGCCTGCAGGACTTCACACGACTGTTATGGCTCTGACTCGAGCGCCGTCAGGGCAGCAGTGCATGGCTGGCTCATGTAGCACAAAGGAAAAAAGAAAACACAACGGACGCTCTCTTCTTCTTCTCCTCTAGTTTTTGAAGAGTTCACGGTTTCCTCATGGCATGACTCCCAAAACTCTAGAGTTAGCCTTCACAGCGTTAGCTCAGTTTATCCACCTGTGCCTCAGACCATCCCATGTCACTTTTTTTTTTTTTTAATATCCTTTTTTTCCCCCCCTTATTTTTCCTTTCTGGTCTCGTGTGACACTTCTATCGTGTTTAGTGCAGCACGGACGGATTAAATGTTTAGTCTTTGTGTTCTGACCCTCACCGGAGTGTGTGTGTGTGTGTGTTTTATTCAGAGGCGATTAAAGGGTGACCTGCATGGATAGAGAAATAAATAACTACTAAAGTATGTTAGGTTTTTAACAGCTACCTGCTCATAGGCCTTGTTTTCTCATGAATAATCCACGTCTGTACTGAATGTTGCTTTCTGATTGATTTATTCTTGTATGTGTGAGTGTATGTTGTGGAGCGTCACATGGTGCTGAGTGTTATGCAGTGTTTTCACTGTGGTGTGTGTGTATGTTTACGCAGTAACGTTTCTGTCCGTCAGTTCAGTTGTGTGGTTTGTGGAAACGAACCCCTTATTATATTTATTAGCTGTATTGCGCATCTAATCTTGTTACCCAACATTAAAGTGTATCATGTAAATAAAATTATGTACAGAGATCTAATCAGGGCCTTCAGTGACTCATTTCACCTTTAACTTCAAATATTAACTTTTATTCTTTGTAACAGTTCCTCAAATATACAAACAAAAACACAATACAGACACTAAAACAGCTTTTATGAACAGGTCTGCTGTAGGATGGGTTCACGTGGGGTTATTGTTACTGGTTGCTCTGCTGTTTAACGTTTCTGATGAAGGCCTTCTCGTTCCATTTTTGAGGTGGAAGCATGTAGGGGCCGTTGTGGACACACAGAACTGTCATCTCATCTGCATATGTCAAATTCTGGAGGAGCTGTACATGTGAACACACACACACCAGTTAATTTAATTATACACTTGCTGCAGTTAACACTCAACTACACGACCTCTGCAGGTGTGTTGTATCCACTGCATACACACTCAAATATTTACTGCTCGACCAAGTCTGGAGGGAAAAACCTCCTTCTAATGCCTGTGTTTTTTGGGGGTTTCCCTCCCCCTGTGTGTAAAGCTCGAGTCTGTCAGTCTGGATTCTACCTTTGGTGTGATGAAGAAATACTGGGAGGTTTTGCCGCTGCACGCCGTTTTCACCACGATGTCAAACACTCTCCTCTCATTGGCCGGGTCCATCCCCTGCTCTCACACATACACACACTCCATCACTATACACATATAATACCAAAAGTACAGTAGTGTGTGTATGAATGTATAACAACCTACTAGAGAAAACCTCCCAAAAACACACACACTTACCTTGTACGATTCAGTTGTGGAAAGTATTTGGAATATTATTATAAAGAGATATTAAAACTGTTACACGGCTGATGATGTAACAAAATACTGACTGATGACCTCAGATGAGGTAGAATTCTCAGTATGTACACACACACCTACATATATTGATATACACACATTAGTTTTATCTATACTGTGTGTGATTATAGATAAGGAAGTTGAGATGTTCTGAGGTTGATGATGAACAGCCTTGTCTGATGTCGGGGTTTTTTAAGATGATGCCGTGTGATTATAACTCAGCGTGTAATAAAGTTAACAGCAGAGAAACACGTTTCTTTCATGCAGTCACACGGTTGCGTGGAGGACACAACTGTCCAAAGCAGGAGAGATCTGTGACAGGAGGGGGGAGGGGATATCAGGAGGATGTTTATGGGTGTTGTGAGAGAGGACATGCAGGAGGACAGAGGGACGATGGGAAATGTGGAAGACAGAGTGAGATTGAGACAAATGGTCCACTGTGGAGACGCCTGAAAGAGGAAGATTTCCGCGTCTCCGACAGATTAACCCCTTTCAGAGGGTCTCAGTGGACCAGGACAGTCACAGCTCATGTAATGAAAGACATTGACTTGTTTACGTGTGTGTGTGTGTGAGAGAGAGAGACCTGGTTGATCTCATCCACGACTCTGAAGGGGCAGCGGTTGAGCTCCTGCAGGGACATGAGGTACAGCATGGTGGCGACGCTGCGCTCGCCGCCGCTCTGGTGGTGAGGCGTGAGCTCCTGTAGCTCTGCGCTGCTGCGGAACTTCACCCGGATACGGATCCCGTATTTATCGTACTCCTCCTGTGTACGGGGGCGGAGCCACAGGGAACACAAATCACATCTGGGTGATTTTAGGCTGAATAACTACAGAGCGCATGCGGTGCGTCTCAGGATATCGTGGAAAACGTTTATCGTAAACAGCGTCTGTGTGTGTGTGTGTGTGTGTGTGTGTGTGTGTGTGTGTGTGTGTCTGACCTCGCTCTCAGAGTAAAGGTCCACCTCTCCAGCACAGTTCATGGAGCGAAAGAAATCGCTGAACTTCTCATTAATCTGTTCCACCAACTGCTTCAGGGGAATCAGCCAACGCTCCTTCGCCTGACACACACACACACACACACACACAGACAGACAGACAGACAGACAGACAGACAGACAGACACAGACGGACAGACACACGGACACAGGGTTATTAAAGCATGTTTTTACACACACTATATAAAACGTGTAAGGTGTTGATGAGCGCTGGTGCCTCAGAGATGTTCTGTTTGTAACTGTGCAGATCACTCTTCTTCTCCTCCAGCTCCTTCTCCATCTCCTTTATCTCCTTCTCTCTCTGGTTATACTCCTCCACCACCTGGTGATGTCACACACACACACACACACAGGGGTTTATATATCGGGACCTGACGGAGATTCTCTTCTAGACAAAACGTACATTTTCTTACTCTGTAGTAACAAGTGAACTTATTTTTACATTTCATTAATGACCTGGAAATTAATGTGCACGTGATCGGCACGTGCTGTAATGAGCTCAGATGTAGGTGTGCGAGAGAGTGTGTGAGAGTGTGAGAGAGTGTGTGAGAGTGTGTGTGAGAGTCTGAGAGAGTGTGTGTGAGAGTGAGTGAGTGAGAGTGTGTGTGAGAGTCTGAGAGTGAGTGTGTGAGTGTGTGTGTGTGTGTGTGAGAGAGTGTGTGTGTGTGTGAGAGTGTGTGTGAGAGTCTGAGAGTGAGTGTGTGAGTGTGTGTGAGTGAGTGTGTGAGTGTGTGTGAGTGTGTGTGTGAGAGTGTGTGTGTGTGTGTGTGAGAGTGTGTGTGAGAGTG
>JAQMYJ010000009.1:27385475-27395935 GCA_030014305.1 Clarias laeviceps
CTCACACACACTCTCACACACACTCTCACACACACTCTCACACACACTCACACACACACTCACACACACACTCACACTCACACCTGACAGAGCAGTAAAACACCTACCACCAGCATCATGGGCTCGTACACATTTCCCTCGAACAGCTGGCGGTTCCTCCTCAGCCAGAGCAGCGCCGTGTGGGTGTCACGGAAACGACTGCGCAGCATCTCTTCCTTCCTGTTCATGATGTCCTCCAAACTGCGCAGATGATTCTGCAGACCTGTGGACCAGGAGGAAGAGGGAAGGTAAGGTGCGTGTACTCACTCACTGCTGTGATAGGAAACTAATCACTCAAAAACACTTTAAAACCATGAAACCAGCACCTGTATTAGAGTCAGTGAATTAACCCTGCAGTGCAGTCAGAGCTGCTGTTCTAGATAATTAATCAACACCTTCTGACCAATCACATTCCAGAACTGAACAGCACCGTTGTTCTAATTGTAGGGAGTTTAAATCTTACGTCTTAGCTCGCCCGTGGCTTCGTCTTTATCTCGCCTCAGGTCCTGACATTCTCCTTCTAGCCTGGATTTGTGCTCCTGGATGTTCCTGAGCTCAGAGTTGACCTCCTCGATCTTGGGCGTGACGTCTTCCTGGGTGCTCAAGCCGTCCAGCTCCGTCTGCAGATCCTGAATCATATGCTGCAGGTTCCCGATCCGCTTCTGCCGATCCGCCTCCTCGGTCCGCTTCAGACTCAGACGCTGCTTGATGTCATCGATCTGAAGGGGAGATAACCAGACTCAGTCTAGACGGCACAAAGCTTTCCTGCAGAGCTGCTGTGTGAGGTAGAAAAACATAAATAAATCCACACCTCTTTATATTTGAAGTCCAGTTGGTCCTGTTTGTGTTTACATTTCTGCGACGCCTCTCTGATTTTGATGTTCTGCAGAAACAGGAAGCGGTCATTTGACAGAGCGGATCCATAAAATCATCATCAATCGCTTCTAGAGCTGCACAGTTCATCCTGAAATTTACACATTTATTTACCTGCACGTTGTTCTGATATTTAGTCTGTGTGTTTATTCAGCATTTTAAACATGCATGTTCTTAAACTGCCTGAATAATTGTGATTTAATTATGGTTACTGTGCAGTTCCTGTACGTTACACTGAGTTGGACTGATTGATGGATTGAGGATGTTCTCCAGACCTTCTCCTTCATCTGGTTCTCGATGGGCTGCAGCTGGCTCTCGATGGACTGGATCTTTCTCAACAGAGGCGTTTGAGCTTCTTTCAGTGACTTCACCGTCCTCTTCATGTCCTCCCTCTGTTTCTTTACTTCCTCCAGTTCCTTACGAGTCGTCTCATACTCCTACACACACACACACACACACACACACACACACGTCATCTACTAGTTATTCATCTAAACAGAACTGTTTGATTCACCCTCATTCAAAGACTAAAGCAAAAAGAGACGAGAACAGAAGGACGCTCACCACCCACGGCCTCTTCTTCTCCAGCATCTGGATCCTGTCGCGATGCCTCCTCCACATGTGGTAGCGCTCCACATCCCCCTTGTTGCGCTCGTTCCTCTGCCGGGCTTTCTCCAGAAAGTTGGCCTTTTCCTTACACAGATTCTGTTTGCCCACAGGTGAAGGTGAGTCAGAGACAGGTCAGAGACAGGTCAGAGACAGGTCAGAGACAGGTCAGAGACAGGTCAGAGACACTACACGCAGCACAAACACTGAAATGAAACGAGGCCGATGCCGTTACCTCCAGATCCCTCTCTTTACCGCGACAGTTCTTCAGTTTACAGTGGTAGTCGTACATTTCTGGTGGACCGACGGATTTCTCTGTGGCCTCCAGGAGCTCGATCTTACTCATCTTCGCAAACTCGCCGACCTTCTCCTGCACAGAGAGAACACCTCGCAGGTCAGAGTCCCTCACGGCATTTACACACTACATCGGTTACTCATCTCGACAACACAGGACTCTTATTTGGTCATTTCTATGTAAACACTAAGTGAAGCAAGGACAGAACTATTAATATGTAAATATTGTACACAAATAAGTGTCAAAGCTAATAATTACTTCACAATCAAAGGATTTAGAACAATCTTTAAGACAAATAAATGTTATGCAAAAAAATTACCTTACCTTATATTACATTACATTACATTATATTATATTATAATACATTACATTATCTGTCATTCAGCACGTGGGGTTGTGTTTTATATTCTATTTAAACTTCACCCAAGTAAACAGTGATCTCATCACACAGGGCGTCAATGCAGAGCAGCGCGTAGCTCGCTAGTTCAGATAATGCTCGCTATCAAATGCTGACGATAGGCCGAGGATGTTCGACTCCCCTTAACATGCCCTCTACACACACTGCACTCGAGGTGAAGTGCGTCTCATATCCATAAGACTGGACTGATGGAGTGAGACAGAGGGGTTAAACGTAAAGCCCCGCCCTAAAAAGTGGCCAGGTGTAGCTCAGTGGTCAAGGCATTGGACTACGGTTCGGAAGATCCCAGGTTCAAACCCCACAACCACCAAGTTGCCACTGTTGGGCCCTTGAGCGAAGCCCTTAATCCTCAACTGCTCAGATGTGTAATGAGATTTAAAAAAAAAATTTTTTTAAATGTAAATCGCTCTGGATAAGAGCATCTGCCAAATGCCCAAATGTAAAAACAGTGATCACTTAGCACAGTATGAATCAGTGTGTGTGTGTGTGTGTGTGTGTGTGTGTGTGCTCTCTCTCATGTTCTCCCTCACTTCCTCACTCTTATAATAAAGACTTGTGAGATACTGTAGATGATTCGGGATGTGCAGGATGTTCGTATTAACAACAATAAAAATCAAACGAATGGGAGTCTTTGCTCTCATTGATCATCCTGCATGTTAACGACTCACACCTTCACCTTCTTTAGATACAAACTGGTCTGTTCAGGTCACTGTTTTAAAAAAAATGAGCACGTTTATTGTGCAGCGCTCCTTCAGTGTTCAGGCACGACACTGTTCCCAGGTCTGTGTGTTTTTCTCACCAGAGTGCCAGAAGTGAATCAGACAGAAGCAATGAGAAGACACGGACAGAGGCACCTGACTCCATCATTTCCCTATAAACCGGACAAGATTCAATAAAAAATATAAATAAATGAACAAACAGACGGCCTGCCGTGTTGTCATGGTGGGGGTTCGGATGTCTCGTCGCCGTGGCGGCTCAGTACCACCTGCACTGTTATGGCATAATGTTTAACACACGGTGCTGAACAAATGATTCATTAATGTTGATCGAAACACAGTGATGATATAATGTGATAAAATACCAATCAAATGTATTGCAGCGCTTTAATGTAAGTGAATCTAAATGTTTACAACTACTAGGCCTCAGGCACAACGTTCACCATCATCAGTGCTTCTTCACACAGAAAGCTTTTATATTTATTAAATCCCTGATTAGCCCTCATGCCCTAGTGCAATATGTAGTGCACCAACATGTGAGAGATCGAGACACAGGACCGAGCGTAATCCAGTACACACCCCTAAATGTTTACTCGTCTGAGATTCTAAAATCATCCCCATTTAAAGTATTTCTCTAAAGTTAAATTAAAAATTTAATACATAATTAAGTGTGTGTGTGTGTGTGTGTGTGTGTGTAAAAAGAGCGCTGTGGTGGAAATCCTGAAAACAGCATGAAGACACGTAATTCACACACTGAGTAAGAACAAAGTAACCAGGGTTTTATTAAGATTAAGTCTTTATTAATTCCGAAGGAAATTGTTTCTCCAGTGGCTGCATATTTAAAAGATACAAATACAATAGGATAAGAAGAAGATGAAAAAAAAAAACTTCAAGTTTAATCATTATAAACAAACCCTGGTTACTTTGCTCTTTACCCAGTGTGTGAATTACGGGTCTTTATGGGGTTCTCAGGATTTCCACCACAGTTCTTGGACAGTCATTGGAGAATCTCGGGAGGCGTTTACACACTGGATTTTCACTTCATCTTGAACACCCCATTGGCAATCGAGTGTCAGCGGACCAGGGATTCATTATATATTATATACAGTATAATCATTATATGATTCTGTTCTACTGAACTTCCAGCCTCCTAACACACAGTATGACTTCAGATCAATCCCTGCTCTCCGTTATCACCCAGATGGTGATGGGTTCCCTGTTCAGTCTGGTTCCTCTCAAGGTTTCTTCCTATTACCATCTCAGGGAGTTTTTCCCTCAGCACCGTCACCCTCGACTCGTTCATCAGGGACCATCTGATCATTCTGATTCAGATAC
This sequence comes from Clarias laeviceps, assembly GCA_030014305.1. NCBI lineage: Eukaryota > Metazoa > Chordata > Actinopteri > Siluriformes > Clariidae > Clarias > Clarias laeviceps. Next base: position 27,389,758 of record JAQMYJ010000009.1, read on the forward strand.
ATTTTTCTCACTCATACACATTTTTATAATTTTCTTTTAATTTTGTGAAGCTGCTTGAGACGATGACCGTTATTAAAAGTGCATAGAAATAGAATTGAGCTGAACTGAATTTCACCATGTCGCCTCTACACTGGGATCAGTTAAAAGAACCAAAATCGTGTGGTAAGGAAATGATATGTCTTAAGAAGAAGACAACCTTAAGAAGGTCCTTAATAAGGCCATTAATTGATGTAAGAAGTGCGCTTTCTCACAGTGACTGAGATAGATTTAGACGTGGATCTATCACACTGCCAGGGGACCTGGTGGACACCCAAAATGAAAGGTGAACTGGTTTTGGTTTTGCCGCTTTACAAAAACCCAGCCTCGCCTGTGCACTCACCCAGGGGGACGGAGTTCACTGTGAGACAGCAGCAGCACACAAATTTGCAAGTAAAAATCTTGGGTAACTGACAAATGAATCGACCTTCCCGGTTTTAATGAATCGGTTCGATAGAATGTGTGTGTGTGTGTGTGTGTGTGTGTGTGTGTGTGTGTGTGTCTGGGAGTGAAAGTCCTACACAATATCCCCCCTCCTCCTGTGAAAGTGGCCAGGTTTAGTCAAATGGATTGGTAGACTTTACATTTTATATTCGTGTTAAAGGCGTATAAGACTCACTTTCTCGGACTTGAGAACAAATCTGACTTATGAACGTGCTTCTGAAACTGAACTTGTTTGTTTTACTACTTTTATAGCATTATTGTGAATCGAGTTGTCGTGGAGATGTGGATGTGTGAAAAACAGCACAGACAGGGCCAGGTCAAATCTCACAAACTGAGCCCCTGAAGGATGATGAGGAACCGCTTAACATGGAAAAAGTCCCGACATGGTCGAACTGCCCGGATCAGATGGAAAGATGCAACGCTCCTCATGCATTGGTGATTCTCACAAAACCATTAAAACACCACGGCACTAATGATTTTAAATATAAAATGTGTCATTTAGTAATATAAAAAAGCACCAGAAGGAAGACTAAACTGCTCTCTTGCACAATGTGTCATTTCAACATGAAAATTAATAATTTTTCTATTTTACTGCATTTTCTCCTGAAATTCATTACTGCAGTGCGTCCGGCTGTGTTTGAATGTGTGTTATGTTGTAATTTAAACAAATCAACATAAAATAATTAGAAAAAAATAAATAAACTGATGTTCTACTAGATTATTTTAGATGACATAAAAAATAATTAGTTGAATATTTATTTATTATAATACTGAAAAAAAACTAGGAAACTGAAGTGTCCATGCCTGGTGTCCTGAAGGACTGTTTAAACTCACACACACAATGTAAATAAAGTTTGATTATGAGTGATGGAGCACATGGCACAGTTACTACAGGTCAGATCATCTCTTTGTCCCTCCAGTCAGATATTAAATATTCTGTTGTCAGAATATTAACACAACTTTTTGATTCTCGTTACCGAAACAGGAAGTTTTCTACATTTTGAAAATTGTCAGATTTACAAGTTTTTATAAAAATGTACTTTATTAAGGTCTAATTATATACACTGAGAAAAGAAAAATAGTAATGCCATCACAGCTTCTCTATAGTTAGCAAAACATCCTGAGGCACCTCATCCTCCACAACACCGTTCTCATACACCACAACATTTAAGGCCAGCTGTGGTAATGAGAACTTCTGTTTCAGGAATGAGAATTTAAACACAGTGTGTATGACTTTGAAATATCTCTTAATTTAATATTAATTTAAAATGTACTAACTGTTGATATTTTGTTTTATGATTTGTTTCATTGTTGGCAGTCAGCAAGTGAGGAAAAAAGCTTTAGCAGCTTGTCCCCGTCTTCTGCATCCTCAACACTTAGCTTCATATCCTCATTTATTACACCCATGTTCCTCCTCTTTGGTCTTCCTCTCTGCCTCCTGCCTGGCAGCTCCAAGTCCAACATTCTCCTACTGATATACTCACTCTCTCTCCTCTGAATATGTCCAAACCATCTTAATCTGTCCCCCAAATACTTTGTCCCCCAAACGTCCAACATGCGCTGTCCTTCATGTACTCATTCCTAATCCTGTCTATGTGTGTCCCTCCCAAAGAGAACCTCAACATCTTCAGCTCTGCTCCCTCCAGCTCTGTCTCCTGTCTCTTCCTCCGGGACACCCCGTCTCTAAACCATACAGCATGGCCGGTCTCTCCAGGGTCTTGTACATCTTCCTCTTGATTCTCGCTGATACTTTCACACAGAACTCCTGATCACACGTTTCTCCACCGGCTCCAACCTGCCTGCACTCACTTCTTCTCCTCTTTCCCACACTGTTCACCCAAAGGACTTAAACTCCTGGACCTTCTTCACCTCTTCACCCTGTATTCTTACTGTTCCACTTCCCTCCTCTTCATTGTACAATTGTTGTGTAGCAGGTTGTTAAGAATTAATACACATGTGACAAGTTCAGAGTGTGAAAATCAGAACGTGGTGTTTGTCCTTGTTGGTCAATTTGTTTTTAAACACCTTGGTAATTACAATGGTTCATGTTTTTTTTAGTTACACGTTGAAATGTTGCCCTGTTTATTCCTGTTTTAATATATTTGTCTTTTTTTGTCTTTTTGAAGCACTACACAATAAAAATGTTTTGAACTTTAATGAATGATTGTGCAAATATTATCTGTTATTTTCTGCATTATCTCAGACCAGTATACTAGTCTCAGTCTAAATCTCATACTAGTATAGTTATCATCATTACCAAAACAATTAACCTCATTTCCGAAACCTATATATCATTACTGCAACTGATGTTAATGAGTTAATTTAATTAATAGAAAAATAGTACTTTTAAATGCATGTGTAGGATCTACAAATGATGTTCTTTCAGGTTTGTAACATCATTTTAAAAAAATGTCAGGTTTTCATTGAAATATTTTTTTAAATGATTGTAAATTGTGTAAGAAGTTGCGGTAATGAGAGAAATCAATCAAAATTAAAAAAAAATGTAAAATGAAAAATAAATATTTCAGAACTTCAAGTAATTGTGCACGACTATTAATAATTAATTTTTAAAAATGTGAAAATGTATTAGCTTTTCTAACAGTGTTGACGTTTTCAGAGTGTTGCGGTAATGACATTTTTTTTTTTTTGGTAAATTATGTTAAAAAAAAAAAAAAAAAAAAAACGGGGTTAAATGGTAAACAAACGTTTTTAAATTCATGTTCACAAATACTCCAGACTAACCCTAATGTCCGGAAAAAGTTCATTTAAGCATTTTTTTTATTTTCACGCTTGAAATTTTTGAAACCAATATTTTTTGAGAATCACCCGTGCAGACCGCGGAGCTGGAGAGCTGGAGCAAGACAACAAACAGCCGTCAGTCCCAAGACAGACCAGAGGACATAAGTTTGGGGATGAACTGCTTGTATTCTGTAATGAATTTAGACCAGGTTCACATCAGCCTATAGGACAACTCATATCTGAACTGGGAACTGACTGGGAACAAAACTCAGGCAACTGGCCTGAACAACATGATGCGAAATCCTGCCGACTGAACGAAGAACTGTGTTGGAAATCCTGAAAACTCTAGACAGACCAGTAGTTCCTACACTAGGTAGAAGGACCAGTCTCATACAGCAAACAACTGCAGCATGGAGGAATGAAGTGATTTCTTTCTTTCAGTTGTTTCAGTTGTTTCATTTTATGCATAAACTTGCTAACGTGATCTACACCACATACATAATGTTCTCACACTCAAGGAGCTGATTCTCTTTATCTGACCCAGACCAGATGTCTTCATCTTATCATTCAGTAACAACTACAATCGGTTTGTTTCTATCCTCCCCTTGGCCTAGTCTTCTACAATCCAACAGGCAAGTTTTAAATCTTCTACAGTCTATGTGGCAAAATTAATACAGAAATCAGAATTAAAACCTCATTAAAATGTGATTTTTCCATTAGAGCGCGCCACTGACCTGAGGCAGGAACTGACACAGATTCCCGACTTGAATGCGGAGCTCCTTAACCGCCTCCTCGACCACCTTCTGACTCGAGTGTTTACCGTTAATCATCCACACACTCTGATTATTCTCCACTGTTATCTCACGGTTAATCACCAGGTTCCCAGCAGCTCTGTACCTGACAGACAGAAGCAGACGGGCAAAGAGTATTTCATACCACATCTTACCTCCATATAATATTACATATATTCTACAATCAGATACTTACAGCTCCACTTCCACTGAGCCTCTAGTGCATCCTCTCTTCACATACAGCCCCACCTAATATATACACACAAAGTGACACAAAGTGACACAAAGTGACACAGAGAGGACTGAGGAAGTGAGAGACCAAAACAGGTCTTGTGATCGGGGTGGGAGGGGCAATCACATATACACTATCCAATCATATGCATATGTGGTCATGTATATAGAAGAGGGTGGATAGCACTCTCCTCAGTCATGTGACTCGAGCAGCAAGTGAAGAACATGCAGGCGGCGGCTTCACGTGTCTCAGAGGAAACACGTGAAAACTTCAGTTTTACTTTTTTGTAGCTGGTGTTTAATGGGCGGGGCCTGGATAGTGGGCGGGAACCAGACAAAATCAAAGGAAAAAAAAAAAGAGGAAAATATTCTTGGGAAGAAGCATTATGTGTAAAGAGGATTTGAGCCAGTTTTCCTGCAGTGTCACAGTCATGCACAAACATGAAGAAACACTAGCAAACCTAATTAAAGGTACTGCGAGTGTAATAAATAAACAGTGTAGGCGTGTGTGCGATGACTTGCCTTATCACCGCGTCCTAGCACCGCCGTTTTCCCCGCCAGCCCCAGACAGATAGCACACACAATACTGGACTTGCCAGTTCCGTTCGCTCCCACGATCATGTTCAGGTTCGAACCGGGAAATACTTCTGAGTGATCGTACGTACTGCGAATAAACACAACATGTCTGATTGTACATCTTACAGCTCTGAACCATTACTGCATCACTATGGCGCAGTGTTTAATCTCCTCCTGAGCTCTGTACATCGGTGCTTAAACTTTAAATTATCATCTTTCCCAAATAAATCTGGGTTTCTCTATTAAACTGTTCTGGAGGCGGGGCTAAGAATTAGCCGAGGAAGTGACATCATTGTAAGATCCAGAGTGTGTGCTAAAGCTAATGATGTCATAAGTGATGAATGAATGATGGTCGTCATAGAAACGTCATATTTCCACAGATTCAACTTCTGTTAAATACGCCAATAAGAAAAATTTCATGTTAAAATGTAGAGATAATCCTATCTGTTTTATAATCTGGTTTATTATCTCAGATTATATTCCACTGTACAGACACTTTAAACAAACTAGTCTTTAAAACATTTTTTATATATTTTTGTCCAAATTAAACATTGAAATTCAAACTAAATTATGTAAACTGAACTAAAAATATATATTACCTTAGTTTCAGTAGAATAATTTAACTAAGTTATTATTTTTGTGAAGCTGCTTTGAGACAATGGCCATTGTTAAAAGCGCTATATAAATAAAATTGAATTAAATTAAATTAAAATACTCAAACTAATGCTCTGATGCAATAGGAAATACACTTCTGAGAGGACATTTTCCCACCCGTATTCTGCGCCTCCTCTGACAAGCCAATCAGAGCGCAGCACGCTGACGTCGCCAACCAATCAGAGCGCAGCATGTCTGAGGCGGGACGTGTCAGAAAACAGGTGAGAAATAAATACCGTCTGCTAAGCAGCTAGCCACTTACAGGAAGTTGTGCATAGTAATGCGGACAATAGATCCCTCCACACAGCGCTGTCCTCTCTCCTCCCCCGGCTCGGTGTCTGCGCCGCACGCTAACGTGCGCTGACTCTTCTGGGAATTTGTTAAAATATGACTTATTCGCTTTCTTTTCCCGGACAACGCCATGACTATCTGTGTCTGTGTGTGTGTGTGTGTGAGAACGGTCGTGTGTCTCGCGCTGTGTTTACTGCTTTCGTTCCCGCCGTGTTGCAGACACGGCCGCCTCTGATTGGCTCTCACTCACAGCGTGATACAGGAAGCAGTGACGTCATAGAGGGTAAATTTCCGTTAGGCTTGTTTGGGTAAAGCCGAATAAAAATGAAGTTTTATCTTAAAACGACTCCAGCGTGTTAAAATTCACTTCAGCGCTGTTATTTCAGCCAAAGTGAAAATATGAACTAATCCCAGTA
>JAQMYJ010000009.1:27409260-27420659 GCA_030014305.1 Clarias laeviceps
TGTGTGTGTGTGTGTGTGTGTGTGTGTGTGTGGGTGTGTGTGTGTGTGAGTCTGTGTGTGTGTGAGTCTGAGTGTGTGTGTGTGTGTGTGTGAGACCTGGTGTATCTGCTCCGTCACTGAGTGCAGGTCTGCTCGGAGCTCCTCTCCCCACGTACCAGTTGACGTTTCCGCTCCACTGACTGGCGAAACCACACAGCTGAGACTCCTCGAAGTCACACTCTGGAGAAGGAAAGGCAAGAAAATGATGAATGTGTAAATCATCTGTAAAAAGGACAAAAGAACAAAGGGGAACCTCTGACACAGAACGCTAAAACCTTCATCCGCTCCAGAACCCTTGACGAACCCTCACTTCTGATGGGTTTTATCACTTTTTTATTGTTATCCAGTGACGTGAGGAAATAAACATCTATTGTTTTAAATCTTTTTTTCATTTAAAAAATAAACTTCAACAAAAGCCAGTTAGATGTTCCTCTCTTGTGACCTCATTTAAGAACACCCCTCCCCCGGCTTGGTGCTCAGCTCTGGTGTTCTCTGTGGGGGCGTGGCTCAGCAGTGTGTGTGTGTGTGTGTGTGTGTGTGTGTGTGTGTGTGTGTGTGTGTGTTCACATCACTCACCAATGCAATATTTATCCGAAATGTTGACTTCAAAGATGGACACACTGCTGCCTTCACCCGAGCCTCGTTCAGCCTCAATCACAATCTACAGCGCGCGCACACACACACACACACACACACACACACACACACACACACAATATCACAGAATTACAAGCACATGAACACTTTACAGCATCAAAAACAATAACGATGTTAATGTAAATCTCACTCTGTTAATCTTTTACAGAAAATTAGAAAAATATTTATTTCTGCTGATTAATAAAATACACATTCTGTGGTTTAGTGAAAAATATAAAATGAGCACAATATCTGTATTTTATTACAATATTCAGATGGAGATTTTTCTGAGATGCCATGTTTGTAATGGATGATATCGGGGGTCTGATATAAACACTGAATCCCGCGGCGCTGCATGTCTGTGGTGTCGTTTAAAAGAAGCCACATGAAGTTAAAAGACTTTCCTGGAGCTGGAATATTTCAGTGCTGATGTATAGTATATAGTATATAGTATATAGTATATAATACTCCTGATCCTGAGCTCCCATGATGCACTGGGGCTTCAGGAATAACACGTTGAGGCGTGAATCAGAAGCTCATGAGTTCAGTCTCTGCTGTAACTGGTTGTGTCGAAGACAAAGATTATTAGAGTCATACACAAACTACAGTCCTGCACGCGAGGGGTAAATACAGCTGTTTATAGGTTCAGATCCCTGTAGAGCTGAAAACTGAATAGAAAACCTGCAGAAAATTATATCTTAGAAAGTGAAAATATCGGGGCCTCCGAGTGGCGCAGTGGTAAAGTTCTCGCCCTATCATCAGGAGATCGCTGGTTCGAACCCCGGGTGCTACTGTTGCCCCTCACAGCCGGAGGCACAGAGAGAGCTGATTGGCCGAGACTCTCTCAGGGGGGAGGGATGAGAGGTACTTAGTGCTCCCACATTAATCACGGCTCTACAGCCAGTCAGGGGCGTCTGTGAGCTCACGCGAGCGGAAGGAGCGGATAGCGCTGTTCCTCCGAGTGTGTGACTCCGCCCCCAACGGTGCGTGAGCAAGCAGTTTGAAAAAAATGGTCGGTGACGTCACGTGGGTCGGAGGAAACACGTGAGCGGTCTACGGCCCTCCCTACTGAGTGGTGTTGTGATCTTATTGTGGGAGCCCCCTAGTGACGGGGAGGAATTGGACACGACAAAACTAGGGGAGAAAATCGGGCAAAAATTGGGGAGAAAAAATTTATTATAAAAAAAGTAAGCGAAAATATCTTGAATATAGTTAATGTTTTTGCACATTCTTAAAATATGATTACAACAAAACAAAGTTATTAAGATTATTTCTAATTATATTTGAAAGATTTTTACATTTTAAGCAAAAAATGTCGTTTTCAAAATTTATTGGCAGATCATTTTGCTAGTTTTAGGAATTTAAAAGTGAACAAGAAGTTTGTGCTTACAATTTTAGTAACATTTGACTAGAAATAAGTTTAATAACCTTATTTTATCTTAGTTTGTTGTAAAACTTGATAGAAACGATAGATTGTAGAATGTTTCACTTGCTTGGATGTGATTTCGCTTGTGTTAAAGTTAAAGGTGTGCAGTGATGTGATCAGACAGGAGACGGAGACTAAACACATTCTTGATAAAGAGGTGAAGACAAAACAGTTTCAGTTTGAGGAAAGTCTGTACAGTTTATATTCTGTCACAACAGATTTAGATATTTATAACGTGCATCATGATGTGATGATCAAACACACGTGGACGTGAATATAATGAGAAAATATCTGTAAATTTCCAATTTCCAGTAAATTGTTGAGGCTGAGACACACAACACACCCGACCCCTAGAACCCCTATAACGACATGGGACATAAACACAAAGAGACACAATAAACACTGGGATTAGACTAATAACTGTGTAGATGGTGATCAGTTCTCCTCCTCGCGTCCCTCACCTTGTACGGCTCGGTGGAGTTCTGCAGGTCGATGGTGGCGATGAGGCCGCTCTCAGAGGGACCGTCGGCCGTCCACAGCGTGTGGTCAAAACTCTCTCCCTCGTAGCGAGACAGAACATGGAGCGAGCCGGAACCGGTGATCTGATAGATGAGGCGAAGACAGCTCCAATCCTGCAGCTCCACATCAGGACCCAACAGAACCGCCTTGTCCCCGTCCCCCCGCGAGGTCGCGTCCACCGTGATGAAGCGCTCTCAGGAGGACAAAAGAAAAGCAAAGAGTCAACACGAGGACGGCAGGAACACAGGGGGGAACGTAAAGAACAGCACATCTATACCAGGAGACAGGTTCTCTACACGGACCAGCGCGTCCACACAGAAGAGCTCTTCAAATGTCTCTACTGAACAGCGCGTCTCCTCTAATCCATGGAGAACAGATCCTCTCTTGATGTTCTCCAGATGGACGAATGCACGTGTTGCATGATATGACAATTAAAGACTTTAATGCATTATTTGTCCACTAAAGACATGCAATTCTATACAGTACATTCTCATTATAGTTAATAAATGATGAATATTGTTCTGCTCACAAATTCTGAATCATGACACCTTAATAAATCTTATGAAGTAGCTTAATGAGATTGTTGTTGTTGCTTTTTTTACTGATGTGAAGTTTCATGTTCATGTTCAGATGGTTCCTCACCATTGGGGTTGAAGTTCCAGCTGAGGAAGGTTGTGTCTGGTGTGTAGTCACACGTCGTCTCCTGAAAACTACACGATCCTGGCAACGTCTTTCCCCGAGTCGGTGCTGTAACGCAGTCAGATAATCAGACTTACACAACAACGTCTCCATTCACTTCCTCATGTCGTGTGTTAGGACTCGAACTCACTGAGAATGCAGAGGACGATGTAGAGAATCATCTTGTCCTGAGTGAGGACCCTGTTCTCCTCAGGCAGGGAACAGTGTGTGTGTGTGTGTGTGTGTTCACCAGCCGCAGCTTCAGAGGAGAACTGACGTGACCCCTCCTGAACCGAGCTGGGCTTCAGATGGGAGCCGTCTGTCTCTGTCTGCCATAAAGTCCAGAAATGAAAGGAAGGAATCAAGCGAGAGTTAAAGAGAGAGAAAGGGAGCGAGAGAGAGAGAGAGAGAGAGAGAGAGAGGGAGGGGAACAGATAGATATGGAGAGAAGAAAGAGGAGATAAAAGGATGGCTCTGGTAATGTAAATAAAAACCAGATCCAGATTACAGTCTCTGCAGCTGCATTAATCACAGGTTTTAAACTTGTGTTTTATTTGCAGTGAGGCAGCAGAGCGGGAATCTCCAGGAGTGTGTGTGCAACATCTGTAGAAGTATCCAGCAGTATTTTATAATAATTACATAATCTCTATAATCAGAAGCTTACGTCCTGCTGCATGTGCTGCTCGTTAAGGCTCTCGGCCTCTGCGGTGTGTGACATCCGTTCCACGCTCCTCAGAGAGGACAACACTATTGATCTGTGTGCGTGACCACGCCCTGAGGAAGGGGCGGAGCTCAGATGTGAGTTATGACTTCATTCTGAAGAACCTGAAGCCTAGTAACAGCTTTAATCCAGACGCCTTCAGCATGCAGACGCTTCTCCACTTCACAAAGAACAAGCTGTCAATCTTAAGAATCAATTATTATAAATCATACTGCTTTTAATCCTGTGTGGCATCTCTCTCTTTTTTACACACACACACACACACACACACACACTTACTCACTCACTGCTTTATCCTGTATTCAGGGTTGTGGGAGGCTGGACCGTATCCCAGGAGTCTTACAGCATGAGGCGTGAGGTGCTCCCTGGATGGGGGCTTCAGCACAGGACACACACACACACACACACACACACACACATATATATATATATAAACACGCTCATTCACACACTACAGGCAATTTAAGAACGCCAATCAGCCTAATCTGCATGTCTTTGGACTCACCAAACCCGGGGAGAAGCACAAACATTCTTCTTTTATTATTATTATTCTTGTTATTGTTATAATAACCATAATAACAATAACAACAACAACAACAATAATAATAATAATTAATATCACTATTATTATTATTATTATTATTATTATTAAGTTGTTTTATTTCACTAGGTGTATGTAGCGCCCCCTGTAGGCTGCACACTACGATCCTCCTGCAGTGCATTGTGGGATACTTGACGCTACACCGAGGGGGCGTGGTTTGGGGAGAGGGACCCGGATGTCCTTGCTGCACTACATTACCCACAATCCTCAGTCCACTGCCCTGTGGTGTTACCATGGAAACGCTGAAACTCTGATACCCTGAGTCCTGTAGAGGCCGCTGTTGTGTGTGTGTGTGTGTGTGTGTGTGTGTGCGCGCGCGCAGGGTGTGTCGGAGGATGCGGCTGTAGTCCGGTGCGGCTCTGCACGCGCACACACTGCGCACGGACACGGAGAGAGAGAGAGAGAGAGAGAGAGGAGCTTCTTCATCATCATCCTCATCATCCTCCTCACCCTGATGGAGCCCCGGGAGCCTCACCTTCACCCCGCGTCCTGACAGGTAAGAGCGCAGTCCGACCTCCACACCGCGCATGCGCCGCACACTGATCTGAGCTCCAGTACGGGGTCGGGTCCAGTCCCACCCTCAGCGGGGCCGCGATGGAGCTCGAACACTGAGGATCTCATTGTCTGCACACCAAACACCAGCCTTTTATCTTCACCTGCAGTGTGTGAGAGTGAGTGTGTGTGTGTGTGTGTGTGTGTGTGTGTGTATCAGACATGTCCTAGTTTCAGGTGTAACGGTGTGTTATTCTGTAACCAGACCTGCAGGAGCTTTAATACAGGAACTCAAGTCCAACAGAAACATCTCTCAGTGCTTTTAGAGACCGGTTCCTGTCACACACTTTCAGAACAGACCGGTTCCAGACCGGTTCCAGACCGGTCCATCCCTGATCCCCGGGGTAGAACCGTCCTGTAGCACTTCCTGCGTCTTCGTGATGCTGTGTGTGTTTTATTTAGAGGTGTGTGTGAGCGGAGTCCTGACGAGGAGACGAGCTGGTTGCAGTGATGTAGGTGGTGATGATGTGGAGACAGAAGCAGAAACCTCAGAGCATCGACATCACTGAGCCGCCCGCCGTCCGATCCTGACACGAGGCGGCTCTTAAACACGCCTTAACAAACAGAACCCAAGAACCAAGAACCCTGTTCCAACATCAAAACCACCTCTGGTGTTTGTTTCTGGAAATCCATTAAAGGTTCTCTGTAGAACCTTACAGCAGTGTTTACCAGGCCTTTGGATGTTCAGGGCCACCGTTTGTGCTTTATGTAATAAATATGTGATAAAATTTTAATGTGATAAAACACAGTAAAGACAAATAAACAGAAGAATTGTAATAAAATAAAATTCTCACTGAAGTGAAATCAAACAAAACAAAACCAAAATGAAATGAAACAAAGAGGAACTCTGTCTATATCTATATATTCGATTTATATCTTTATTTGTGCTGATAGTTTGATCAGATTTATAATTGTTTTAATGACTGTATTTATGTTTAGCTGTTTGGAAGAAGGTGAAGTGACTCGACCATCACAGGTGATGGTGATGGTGATGGTGATGATGATGTGATGGTGATGGTGATGGTGATGATGATGTGATGGTGATGACGATGATGATGATGATTATGGTGATGGTGATGGTGATGTGATGGTGATGGTGATGATGATGATGTGATGGTGATGATGATGGTGATGGTGATGATGATGTGATGGTGATGGTGATGATGGTGATGATGATGGTGATGGTGATGATGTGATGGTGATGATGATGGTGATGATGATGGTGATGTGATGGTGATGGTGATGATGATGGTGATGATGATGGTGATGATGATGTGATGGTGATGACGATGATGATGATGATTATGGTGATGTGATGGTGATGGTGATGATGATGGTGATGTGATGGTGATGGTGATGATGATGGTGATGGTGTGCAGCAGGTCAGTGAGGTTGTGCTGAGGTGAATCCTCCTGTACAGGCGACAGATGGACACGCTGAGACGCGGCTGTGTGACGCGGGGGTGTGATGTCCACAGCCCACATACACTGGCCATCTGGGACTGACTTTCTCTCTCTCTCTCTCAAACACACACACACACACACACACACACACACACACACACACACACAGACCGTCATCCATGCCTTTGTCTGCTGAGATGATAATAAAGCGCTCGGCTGATGGATGTGTTGGGTCTGCAGACATGTTTAGAGTGGTGTTATATATTATGTGATGAATCTGAGTTTTATTTTACTGAATTATTATCGTTAGTGTTTGTAACGCTGTATACAAAATGTCGGAATATGCAAATAACCCCTCAAAAATAGTCTGTAGATATTGTACAGTGTGATCTCGACCACTCCTACATGTTGAGGATATTTCTGCGGAGGTTTCAGTGACTCACAGGATTCATGAGAGAACACGTACCATCCTCCAGGTCAGGTGACAGGTGGTGGGTAGCTTTCAGGGTTCTGATACGCATCTCCAGGGATCTGGGTTCAGTCCTGAGCCGACGTGACCGTCTCCTGCTGTGAATATTGTGTGTTTGGTGCCCTTTGGTGGACTGGCGTCCCATCTGGGGTGAATTCTCAGGCCTGTGCAGACTCCACAGCCACCCCAGCCTGGATAAAGTGTTTACTGAAAATATGTCGGGTTTTACCAGGTTTACAGGTGAGAATTTTCATGAGTTATCAAAAGTAACTATCTTTAACTGCAATAAAAGCTCAGCTTCCAGTGTGAGTGATTTGTTTAGCATGGGCGTGTACAGGCGTTGATTTTATCCTCCCTACCCTCATTTCCCGGCTGTTTTAAATCTGGAAGAAATCTCAGATTATCCATCTCATTCCACTGGGATTAAAGGTCTGGGATTATTCCAAAGGTATTCTGTGCAGTGCATTTAAAATGCTTCATGGTCTGTGTGCGATGAGCTTCATCCAACTCTTATGCTCAATTCATTTTATTTATGTTTTTATCTTCCACCCCTTCCCCCAATCAGGTTGTGCAAGACCATCATGTCCGCTTCATATCAACAGCCATGAGTCACAAGGAGGAGCCAGAGGAGACCGGGTTCAAAGCCCCGCCCCCACAGCGCACCCGACAGCCGAACAGTACACCCGCAGAAGGAGGCCGTCCCAGGTGGAGGCCGTGCCAGCTGAACAGCCAAGACGACCAGGGACACGCCCATCATCATCATCACCATCATTACCATCGACAATCACACCAACAGCAGCCTGGCACTAACCGAGCTCCACCACGACGCAGTCGAAGACACGCCCCCTTCCATGCTCAGAGGGGGTCGGGTGAGAGTGATGATGCGGAGCGACAGGCAGGTCAGCAGCCTCGTCCAGGTGGGTCGAGGTATCGACGGAGTGCTGATGGAGAACATCAGCACAGGCATAGACAGCAACCCAGAGAGATTCATACAGTGCCACCACCTCTTGATGTTCCTGAGACCAATCCGGCCATGGACACGTTGTCTCCTGAGGATTCGTCCCAGGAACTGCTGACTCCGTCTTCACAGGAGGATCTGACTCCTTCTCAGGAAGAACCAACACCATCTCCACAGGAGGTACCACCTTTAGAGGAGCAAGATGCAGGTAGCCCAGGTCTACATTGTTCCTCCAGTACTGAGAGCAGCCTTCATGCACACTCTGAGCAGACTGAGGATCAGAACAGAGAGGGTGAGCAGACAGATGAGTGTAAGGGTGGGATGGACGAATTGGAGATGGAGGGATGTCAGGAAAAGAGAGATGAAGGGAGAGATGAAGGGACAGATTCTTACAAAGAGGCTGGAAAGGAAGAAAAAGTACAAGTGGAGAAGGATTCCGTGGTAAATGCTGGTAGTTCAAAAGGTAGTAAGAAGACTAGTAGGAGGTCTGGGCCCATCAGAGTGGATGTTCCACCTTTTGCAGAATTTCCACGTCAGCCACTACCAGTCCCTAACTGCCAATCTCAGCCTTTCTCAGAACCTCTTAAAGGTTTCCCCATGGAGCCCAAATCAAGTCCCACCAATCTTACCCCCTCCAGCTACACCCCCCTGAGCACAGAATGCCGATTTGGCGCTCAGACCTATGAAGAAGCATTTTCAGACTCCACTTCAGAAGCCTGTTCTCCTTCATATCCATCAGTCTCTGAGTCCTGTCCAAAGTTCTACCCGATGACTCAGACAGAATCAAACACAGAACCGTATCACTCACCACAAACTGGATGGTACCATGAACACTCTGAGGAACAGCAGAGCTTTGAGAGAAACCATGACATGTCCGCCAGTGAGGCTAATCCACCGATCAGTTTGCATGAGGAACAGAGACCTCGGGGTTCTGTCGGTTCCAGACTCCACCACTACGATGAACGGTCAGGAGATGAAGCTAGCAGTCCTGATAGAGGGAGAAGTAAAGTTTGGAGACGAAGTGTAAAACAGGAATGTACAGAGATCAGAAAGGAGCATTGTGAGGTTCGTCCTCGTTTGCCTGCATCGGACAGAGAAGAGCTGCCAGAACATGACTCTGTAGAAGACAGACCACGTGCTATGCAAGAACCTGCAAATGACTCTGGAGATGCGATCTCTCTGGCAATAAGAGACATAAAGGAGGCGATTGAAGAGGTTAAGACTAAGACGGTCCGCTCACCGTACACGCCCGACAAACCCACAGAGCCCGTGTGGGTGATGAGGAGAGACGTCAGTCCGGTGGACGAGTCCCAGCCACAGCCTTATTCTCCTCCGTCTCCTTCAGAGCCTCCTTCATCTCCTCCTCAGGACACGGTGAGTGACTGACGCCATGACAGTCTTCATCCTCACCCGAGGTTAGCGTTATTCAGTATTCTTTCATGGCCCTTTGCTGTTCTCTGTCAGACATGTTCCCAGGTTCCAGCTTTAGATCCTGCAGTTCCTCTGGGAGCAGAATCTTCCAGAGCCCATGAGCACCAGGAGCTGGACCTCAGTCCCAGTTTACCGACTGCTGAAGAGGTGAATGGCTGAGGCCTGTAACACTTTAACAACTTTTTGCCATCTGTAGTCCAGTTTACTGACAACGTCCTGTTCTTATTTTCAGCTCAGAAGAAACCTGGCTGCTTTTCCTACGTATGTTGATGGTAAGCTCCCGTTACTTAACTCTATTCCTCTTAGGAGAGGAATAAAGGATAAAATGGAGGTATTGCTGCCACTGTTCAGTGATTGTCGTGTCAGTTCCAGGTCCGTGTGATCCAGATGATTTAATCGATGGAATCATATTCGCAGCCAGTTTTTTGGGTTCCACTCAGCTGCTGTCTGAGAGAACGCCGAGTAAGAGCTCCCGCATGCAGCAGGCTCAGGAGGCCATGAGCCGCGTCCGGGTGAGAACTAGGGCTGGGGGCGGAGCTAGGATTGGTTAGTAATTAGCATTACAATTATCACTACAGCATCGGCTGTGACTGTTACACACATTAGCGGATTAGTAGCCAATTTTCTTGCTAATGCTTTAAGGTTTATTATGGGATGTTCCTCAGCTGACCTTTATTCCTGAACACAATAAACCGATATGAGTGACAGTGCTGGTCCTCGGGGCATCTCGCGTCAGTGTGAGGAGAGGACACCCCGCTGATGAAGCCTCGCACCGTCGGCCCAACATAGCGATGTGGATTCGTCACCATGGCAACACACTGTCCTGTTCCCCTTTAGCCAAAATATCCATAACACAGACACACACACACACAGTCCTGAGTGTCTTTAGATTGCCTTCGTCTGCTTCTTCAGACTCACACTGAGGCGGAGCTCACAGGCAGACAGAGAGAGTGAGAGAGCTTGAAAGACTGAGATAAATTGGTAGAGACAGAAAGATAGATAGAGAGACAGAGAGACAGACGGTAGGTTGTGATTAAACTCTGTGCTTTAGTCTCTGCTTTCTGCTGTTTTTAGAATCAAAGTGATCCTTGTCTTTTGTTTTGTATCTGAGCTTTATATAAAAGGACCAAAAGACTGTGGTGTGTGTGTGTGTGTGTGTGTGTGTGTGTGTAGGGGATTAGAACTGGACAGTGTTAGAAAATGTAAAGTTTGTTTTTCTCTTCCTCCTGGTGTCAGGGTGCAGGAGGCGAGCTTCCGTCTGCCACTGAGGTCGATCTCTTCGTCTCCACTCAGAGGATCAAAGTTCTCAACGCTGACACACAGGTGAACACAACTTTCTGTCTGTCTGTAAAGATCTTCATTGCGAACGTAAATTCTCCTCTCTGACTCTCTCTCGATTGACTGAACAGAACACAGCAGTGTGTGAGACAGATGAGGGCTCTGTGTCGTCACATACACACAAATGGTTCCCCTAAGAGTTCCTTGCATGGCTAAGGGTTCTAGTTTCCTATATGTAAATTTTCTGCCTTTAAGAAATCCTGTAGAGGGACAAACAGAAGAACGTTCAGGTGCTTTGCAGGTTTGGGTTGTTTGAGTATTCATGCTCTTGAAATGTTCCATATTTGGTAGTGTGTGTAAGCTGAAGCATGGTGGCGATAGCATCATGTTGAGAGTCACCCATGGGCTCTTGGACGGCTTCTAGATATGTTCTCCAACAAACTCAGGGTTCTTTGAGGAACATGTATACTGATTTTGCGGTCACATGACACACACATACACACACATACACACACACACACACACACACATACATACATACATACATACATACATACACACACACATGCATATACACACATACACACATATACATACACACATATATGCATACACACACACATACTGTATACATACACACACACACACACATGCATATACACACACACACACACACACACATACTGTA
>JAQMYJ010000010.1:0-14174 GCA_030014305.1 Clarias laeviceps
GATAAATGCAGAAGATCCAAAACTTCAGTCTTATCTCCAGGAGGAGGGATGTACCTGGAAGTTTAACCCTCCCCACTCATCCCACATGGGAGGGGTATGGGAAAGGACGATAAGAATCGCTCGTCGCATCCTAAATGCCATCAGAACACCTACCCAAACTGACACACGAAGTGCTCGTCACACTTATGGCAGAAGTTGCTGCTGTAATAAATGGCCGACCGTTAGTTCCTGTTTTGTCAGATTCAGAACGACCAGATGTGCTTTCCTTCACAGGAAACAGTGAAAGCAAGTGCAGTGCCTTGCCAATTCATTGTGGAAATTATGGCGCCAAGACTACCTTTTTACGCTTCAGTCGAGGAGGAAATGGCAGGCCGATCAACCTAACCTGAAAAGTTGGTTGTGCTCCTAAAAGACCATCAGGCAAAGAGAAATGAATGGCCTACTGGTCTCATTGTAGTCGAGACAACAAAGTTCAAAAAGTTGAAGTAAGAGTGATCAGAGGCGGTACCGGTAAAGTGTACACAACCCTAGAAGTTCAGCAGTTTAGCAGTTGTTTTCCCTCTCTTACCTTTTGTCAGTGCCTAAAGAACATATCTGTGAGTAAAAGTGGTATTTGTTATATTTACTCATAATACATGTTCATGTTGAAGCTGTGCATTTTTTTGTGTTTTTAGTGAAGTGTAAAACCTGTACAATGTTAATTATGTTTGCTAATTGCTAGTGAAAATGCATTCAGTTTATATTTTTATATTTTAATTTTATATAATTTGCAAATGTATTTATTTTGATAAAAAAGGGTACAACTTTGTGTTTCAGTGTTACAGTACATTTCTTCAGTAAAGATCCTAATCTGAGATACTTGCTTGCTGGGTATTTATTGAAGAGACTTGTTAGCCAACTGTCAAGCTAGGATCTGCCTACTTCACTCTCTAGCGAGGACAGAATACTAATAACCAAATATTGTAATAAATATATATATAAAATCATATACAAAAATATGGAACAAAGGTAGTCTGATTTTGATGTTAATTTTACTATGGATGATTACAAAGTTTATACATATTTTAAAACCCAAAAAAGAATAATAGGAGAAAAAAAGAATAATAGTAACAGATTATTCAAAGACAATATAACATATAAACAAACAAAAAATTTATTAATTTTTTAAATTAAAAATAATTGACCTAATATGCTTAACTATAGACCATCATAATCAAAAATCAGTTATTAATCAAGAAACAGTTTCACAAAAATATTGGTAATACAATTAAAATAATTAAAATGACATTAAAATAATAATTAAAATAATTACATTAATGCATTTTACTGGCAGTTCTTAAACAAAAGCTACATGATGTGATTATAAAATTATGTAATGGTAGCTAAAGGTTGATTTTATGTTGTGTGAAACACATGTGTAAGGTGTGTTAGAATTCCCACACACAGAAGGAGAAATCCTGCTCCATCATAAACTGCAGGTGCACCCGATGCTGAAACACACAGAGAGAGAATTAATTGTTTGTTTATTTATTTAGTTTTAATTAGCATTCTTTCTTATTCCTATTCCCATAATTATTACTAGACAGGGCTTGACATTAACTATTTTGCTCACAAGCTATTCCAGTTTTTGGTTTTCTAAAGTTACTAGCCACACAGCATTTTTACTGGACACAATTTTGTTTTGGGGAAATTTTTATATAAGTTTTATACAAGTTATAAAACATGCTAAAATTTAATTCAACGTGTGGCTCCGGAGCCGCATGTGGTTCTTTTATGGCTCTTATGTGGCTTTGCTGCGGCTCCCTTTGGCTTTGGAAAATAAATAATTATTTCATTGAAATTTTATTTATTTTACTTCATTAGTTTTTTCTAATGTAATTCTAAATGTGAATATTATGGTGATCTTAATTTTTTGTTGCTCAAAATATGCATCACAACTGCCGATGTGTGACACCCACCAGCACATGATTTATTGAACTTTTCAAGCCCCGAACTGCATTCCATTCTGAAGTGTACTTCACAGGGTGCTCACTACACACTGTAACCACCACCCACCCAACAAGTTCACACCCACCCAAGCTCACAACAAGTAGCTTCATTTCATATTATAAAAGTTGTGCAGGAACAAATTATTTTTGTCTAATAAATTCAAAGTCTGATAAAATGAGAAAAGAGATTAAAAAATGACTTGTGTGTGTAATGTTATACTGTATAACCCCTGCAACCTAATGATGCTGAACTTTAATGTGACAGATGCTAAGCATTTGACTCTGCTGTTTTTAAGCTCACCTGAATTGTAGTATAGTTCTGACTGTTTCATTTGGGGATAGTTTATTAGTACCCAACTGTAACCACATTGGTGGTAAGGTAAACATTGCCTTATTGTAGCAGTGAGCTGTTTGGCAAAATGTGTTCTTACTCTGAGCTGTGGTATTGACAGTAGTTGTTTCGTTTGTCTGGCTGATGGTGATAGTAGTATTTGCTGTTTGAGGTGTCACAGCAGTGATTTTACCCCCCTTCAAGCCAAGCTGCAGGGTGTCCAAATCAGACTGGTCCTGTTGAGCCACCCAGGCCTGAATCACTGGGGAGTTCTCAAACAGCTTCAGATCAGCTATAGTAATTCCAAGTAGACCTTGCACTGTGCTCACATTTAAGGCCTAAGATACACAAAAACATGTTATTTTATTTTTGTTAATATTAATAATCATTTTCCCTTCAAATATCATTATGCTTTGATATTAATCTTCACCAACTAAATTTATATTTCATACCATGATGACATCCGGGTTTAGATTCAGGAAAGTTGTGATGTCCATGTTGACATTTATTGTAGAAAGAGATTGTATATCTTGTATAGGAGCACCACCTAAATGCGCACGCGCGCGCACACACACATAGACAGAGGGAGAAGTTGGTAAGTTTGAAAAATATAATAAATTAGAGCTCTATGGTTTTTAATTGTACCTCAGTAAGAACTTCAATTTATTAAATTTTTTCCTGACTGCACCACCTCACATTTTTTCCCAATTCCACTATTTGCTCAGCTCTCCTTCATCACGACAGATGTAGGGTAGCATGAAATTCAGCACGTGTCCAAGACACATGAAGCAAACCACACACATCTTTCCAAACTGTTGTATTTACTACATCACTTGGCTGTGTAACACAGTCAGACAAGAGCAGTACCTGGCCTTCTCCACATACATGATCCATGATTGCTCAAGAGTTTCCTTAATGATAATGGAAAGAGTATGCCCCTCCCACCCAAAAATAAGTACTACTTTTGTCCACTTGCATTCCATGGCAATATAATTCCTTATGACATTGTAAAATATTTATGAACATATTATTAATATATCTGGCTTTCTGTGGTATCATGTTTACCAAGGTAAGGCCTTATGAGTTGGTAATATACTGAAGTGAGGCCCTGCCCGTTGAATGAGGACTTCCTGATGATATAAATTGCATGTTTCTTTTCAGTGGAACATTGGGACACATCCAGGGGATTTGCATTCCTGCAGAGTAAAAAAAAAATAAGAAGGTGGTCTTAGAAATGCATATATGACATATTTTTTCAAGACAAAGCACAAAGACAAAAGGATGGCAATATCACACTAATTGGGGCAGTGGTACTGTAGCTCAGTTATTTAAGGCTCTGGGTTACTACCCAGAAGGCCAGGGGTTCAAGTCAGAAATCTGCCAAGCTGGCTCTCCTTGGCCCTTGAGCATGGCCTTTAACTCTCTCTGCTCCAGTGGTGCTGTATCATGGTTGACACTGTGACCCCTGGCTTGTGCTAGTTTTATTGGACTACGCAAGGCAATACTTGAGAGCAGTAGGTCTTTGCAACAACTTGGCATGCAGTGTTGCATATGCACTCTTTAGAGTTATCTCCCATGTTTCAAGGATTCTCTAAAGGTTTCCAGAATTCAATTGAATCCAGTAATATTTCTATACCACTTTTAAAAATGGACACTGTCACAAAGATGCTTTACAAAACATATGAATTATACATTCCAGATATAACTTATACTGTCGTTGAGGGCACATGTTGCAAGGCTGCAAATGGGAATTCTCTGATGTGTTTTGTTTTTTTAGGAAACAGTAGTAAGAACCTTACAGCACATCTCACAAAGACTGATGCGGTGATATGCAGCTGCCCCTAGTCATTATCTGAACACAAAACATGGGCCTCAATGAACTCTGGCCTATGCCTGACATGGGACTAATAGGGATCTTCCATAGTGATTGGAGCAGCCTGATCTTTTGCGTTCCCAAGTCCATTGGGTCAGACATTTTTTTATTTTTTTTGTCTGGACATTAGAAAAATCATTGTGGTGATCTATATTTAATGCATACCCAATCTCCACAGCAAAATTACGTATATATGGCTTGTGTTTATTTAGGGACACCATGAACTGGAGAGATAAAACTCTGCATTTGTGCTTCTGCATGTATGGCTCCATAATTAAGTCATAAGTAATGAAATGCTGAAAAGCACTCATAGAAAGAAGTTTAAAATAAAAGAACAAAGCTTTGTAAAAAAAAAAAAAAAGAAAAGGTAGCTGTCTTCTGCTTAATCCTTCCCACCCCACCATACACACAAGTCATACAATTATCACCAACATTGATCTCCAAACTGAAGGTTCAGACCATAAAATCTAAATCTATGGATTTGGTGTGTCTATATTTATGTATGAATGTACAAGGATATACTTACTTCAAACTGTCAGCAGTAATGGTTTCCAAGATATTGACATCCAAAGAACAGATGTTGGAACCAATTGTATTTATTTCAGCAGTTCCCAGAGTATGATTAGCTATGCTCAGATATCTTGTAATCACTGCATTACTCTACAAAACACACAAAAATAACTTTTAAGCAAATGCATGCATATCTGAACAGTTATTTTGTTATTTTAATGTTTATTAAATAAATATATTACTTAAATTTTTATGATTTTCTCTGCACCAGATTGTGCCTCATATGTCATAAATCACAGTGCTCTCTCTCTCTCTCTCACACACACACACTCGCACACACACACTTCTTTATTACCATATTAGGTGTCCAGTTTCCATTATCTGAGTTCATCAAAGAGGACAGTGTATCAATCATGTTAATGTTCCACTTGCTGATGTCATCAATAGTGGCCACACGAGAAGTGGAGCCCAGTAGCTGTAGCACACTGTCATTAAACCCTGATGGGTAGATCTAAACACACACACACACACACACACACACACACATGTTCCTAAGTCAAACACCATATATTATTTAACATCTGCTCACAATCTACTCAATCCTAGTGTTCAGTTCCACTGACCTGGTTTAATTTGTTCAGAATGACAGTCTGGAAACTGGTGTCCACCACTTTCTCAGTGATGGCTGCCAGATTTTCTTGAAGGACAGTGTTATCTAAACACAAATCAAACTGGGTGGAGTCATATCCTACAGGAAATGATTCATCTGCAATTGTGACAGTTGTGATGTTTCCAGTGTTGCATCCTGTTAAATTCAAGAGGGAAACATTTCACATTGTTAGCACTGCAGTCATAGATGTGCTCCAATGGTTCTTTTTGGTTTTATAATATTAAAGAAAACCTTTAATAACAAAATCACCTTGTATTGTCTTTATGCTATAAGAAATGTTACCTGCAGCACGTCTGACTTTGGACATTTGGGAGTTGCATGCTGTAAACAAATTCTTCAATTTTTGTACTGGGGTCTTTTGATTTCTCAGTAATGGCATGAAGTATTGTAAAAATTGTATTTTCAGATCCTACAAGTCACACAAACAGAAGTTACACAACAACTCAATTCACTGAAAAAAATCTATTCTATATAGATTGGTAAAGAACACAGAAAAGGTCTAGCTAACATAGATAACCATTAAGAAAAGATGAGCACATTAACTATATTAAGAATCAATTCTGGTGGAAAAATACATACTGAGCTGAACAGTCTCCACATGTATGAATTGAAATAGAGAGGCAGGATGCCCAACTGCTCCAGGGTCTGCATAGTCCACTTTAAAGGGTTTCTGGTTAATAACAAATAATGACCAATGGAGTTTTTTGAATACTAAACACCATACAATAAAACTATATGCACACATAACTATATTTAAGTATAGCAGTTCAAGCTTGTGATTTTACTAAAAGTTTAATTACATATGAAGTTATTCAGTTGTTTGCACCAGTTGAAAGTAAGTACTTGTACTATGTTGAACAAATTGGAAACTGCAAATTAGTTTAAATGAAAACTTTTAAAAAATGATGGCTACACCAAGCACTTCCAACATATTACATTATAATGAAAAATGCACCACTCTGCTAGTATCGCAATGTTCCCTATAATTAAAACATCTGAGTGACTGTGTTCATAAAGTAAACAATAGTACCATGTGTAAAATAAAACATGCATTTACCAACATCTTTACTGTATATATTGTTAGAAGGAATGTTTTATATAAATAGCATCTTTAAGGTGTATGATAAATGGACATGTATTCATACATATGTAGTTTCTGTAGTGGAATTTCCAGATTTTTCTTTAAGGCCTCATTCTTACCCATAAACAGTGTTTCCACTGAGGAGCAGTGACTGTACAGCAGTTATCTGAGATTCAGATAGATCTCCACAGTTCTTTAGGTTCTCCAAAATGAGAGGGTCAGAGTTCTGGATGTAGGAGGAGTCCAGGGTGCATGTCATATTCCCCAGAATCCCCACCTGATCCCTGGTCAGACTCACACCAGAGATACCCTACAAGGTCATAAATCATAAAAGAAAGTTAAGCTGATTTAAAGTTACACAGAGGCTGGTTGTGATGCATGTAACTGTATATGTTAGAGTGCTATTATGTGATTTAAGAGAACTGTCTTGCAAAATTTTTTTTTAACACTTGATTATTTTCAAAAAGTAGCTTTGCAAAAATATTGCAGACATGGATTTTACATTTAACAATTTATCTCTAATGATCAAGCCAGAGGTGACAGTGGCAAGTAAACACCCTATGATGACGTATGGAAGAAACCATGCAAGGAACCAGACACAAATAAGAACATATCCTCACCTAGGGGACACTAAATGGTGTGATTATAAATAATTTCCCTTTGTAACTGTGGTCAAAAGGTGCTATTGTGTAGCCAGAAAATTCATTATACTATTAACATAAAATCAGTTTTGTTTAATCAATGGTGTGCTGGTGTACACATAAATGTAAAACTGTTTAAGTCTCAAACCATCATATTAAAATTATTCTCTAGTAAATGTTAGACATTTTTAGAAAAAAAAAATAATGTTAGGCTGTCAATGTGGGGTATCCTCAAGTGATTTTCTGTGATACAAACGCCAACCAAAAGTAGACGATCAGTGAGGAATTGCTATGAATATTGATGTTCTAATGTTCCTAGAAAAATTAAAATTACATCTTCTTTTGTATTAGCTATAAGCAATCAACTTAGGACAGGCACATGCAATTTAAATGTGCTTTAGTATGCAGGATTCCTTTTCTCTTAGCAGTTAGGCTGCTGGAAAAATTTACGGGTAAAAAAGTTGCTATGGTCTCCATAGCATTTTCGTTCCAATAATTCATGTGTGGAATACAGTGGAACCTCGGATTGTGAGTAACGTGGTTTGCAAGTGATCTGCAGGACAAGCAAATGTAGTTTAACAAATTTTGACTTAAAAAACGAGCATGTCTTAGTTTACAAATATTGAGTATCATGTATCACGCATGCGCCTCTTGTTTTGACGCTGAGCGTCACGTGATCACAACTGAGCCAATGGTTTGTCTCTCTATTGTGCTGCAGAATTGTGGGTAATCCTCTCCCCTGCTGGGTCTTAGTCCTCGTCTCTCACTGGTATAAGCAACATCCGTGCACGCGTGTGTACAGTTTACTATAACACTGTGACAACGTGTGTTTGTGTGTAAAACATTTTATTTTGTGTCTGTATGTGTGTGTAAAGCAAAAGCAAGTCTCATTAGAGAGGTTAAAGATCCATTTTCTCTCTCTCTGTGTGTCAGCATGCCATTATGTGTGTGCGCATGCGTCATTAGACACCATGTCCCTTCACACATACACCCCTCGTTCTCTCGCCTTCACACACATACACACGCTTAATGGTACACGGCTACACGGCTCTGTTGCGATTCTTTTTAAAGGTAGAGTTCAGGTTAATGTGTTTTATTTTTACTTTACAGCAGTGATTCCGTTAGAGTGTTGCTCAATCAAGTGTCATTAGATAAAACAGTGTTTCCGTTAATGTGTGTGTGTGAGAAACTAAAATAAAAACTAAAATAAAAGAGGAGGAAGGGTTACTGTGTAAGACGAGAATAGGGAGAGGGGAAGGCCTGATTCCTCCTCTACTCTTACTTTAGCCTCATACACACACATACATACATACACAGCACGTGCGCGCATAAATGGAAACACGTTACTGTCGTGGTTTATTTTTACTTTTTGTAAAGGTAAAGTGGAGGTTAATTTGTTTTATTTTTACTTTATATTTTGTATTAATTATTTTTATGTATTTATTTTTTTGGGTTGTGGAACGAATAATCTGAGTTTCCATTATTTCTTATGGGAAAATTCGCTTTGATATGCTGTTTTGAAATACGAGCCCGCTTCTGGAACGAATTATGTTCGTAATCCAAGGTTCCACCATTTTTCTGTTTTCTACATTTCTGTATTGTGATAAATTGTGCAGATTATATGTGTGCTTATTACCAGACAGCCTTGTGCATTGGCAAACAGTGTGGCAGGCTTGTTGAGGACACCTGAAGGAATAGAGAAATCTGCTGCTCCCAAAGAAGTGAAATATGACCTGCAATTTTCCTGCACCACTTTATCATAGCTATATCACAAAAACACACACACACACACACACACACATGAAAGCATTATTCTATATACAGTGGCAAAAAAGTCTGTGAACCTTTTGGAATTTCATGGTTTTCTGCATTAATTTGTCATAAAACATGATCTGGACAAATATAATGTGCTTAAATAATAATAATACAAAAGAAATTATGATCTTTCATGTCTTTATTTATGTTGAAAACCCCTTAAAAAAGTATGTAAGTGGAACAACCCTTGGAATTAATCCAACTCCAAAAGGTGGATTTAGTTTTTCTGAAGCCATTCTATTGTGGACTTGCTCTAGTGTTTGGGTCATTGTCCTGTTGTATCACCCAACTTCTACAGAGCTTCAGCAGACATACAGACATTTTCACATGATCCTGTAGAAGTTTTAATAAATTTTGGAATTTATTTTCCCCTCTATGACTGCAAGCTGGCCACTCCCTGGTGCAGCAAAGCAGGCCCAAATGTTTCCTCCACCATATTTTATGGTTGGGGTGATGTTTTCATGATGATATGCAGTGCCCTTTGTACGCCAAATGTATTGCTGGCTGTTCTTTCCAAACAGTTAATCTTAGTTTTATCAGTCCACAATACATTTTGCCAATACTGCTGTGGAGTGTCATTGTGCTCTTTTGCAAACTTCAGCTGTCCAGCAATTTTATTTTTAGTAAGCAGCAGCTTCCTTCATGAACACCATGCTTATTCAATATTTCACATACTCTAGACTCATGAACACAGATGTTAGTGTAGCCCATGCTAGTAAACTAAGAAAAAAAGAAAGCCTCAACACAGTCAATTACTGCATCATCTGTGGGGTGAGCCAATCACATTGGGTGTTGTGGAGTTCTGGCCAATCGGAGGCCATTTTCTTTGGGTGTCCTGGATCTGGGGGGGGGGGGGGGTTGCCATTTCTTTGCTGCTCGCATGGCAACCGTAGAGAATCTTGGGCTATTGTCATGAGTAAGATGAGAAACACCCCATCCAACTACAGAAAAGGTGAAGGCTGCTATCCAAGCAACTTGATCTTCAGTAATGCCTTAGCAGTGCCACAGGCTGATCACCTCCATCATGTCGCACTGATGCAGTAATTTGTGCTAAAGGAGTCCTAGCCAAGTTTTAATGTATGAATGAACAGTTTCAGAATTTCTGTATTGGAAATTTTTTTTTGATCGATCTTAGGAATATACTAATATTTTTAAATCCTGGATTATTGATTTTTTTTTTTATATAGGCTGTAAGCCCAACCTGGTGCCCCCACCATCACTTTTTGTCATTTTTAAAATTATTATTATTATTATTATTATTATTATTATTATTTAAACAAACCTGTAGTAGAGGAGCATGTCAGAAGGAACATCACTGAAGTTCACAGAGTCTTCTTTGATTGTGTTGTACATGCAGGTCAGCTACAACATAGAACTGGTTGACTTATACACAGTTTTATGCATACATTGGGTTAGGGTTAGGGTTAGCATTCTCAAGATATAAAACAAACCTCAAATCTCAAACATTCAACATGTATGATGCATAATGGTGATGGAAAACTATTAAAAATGTTAAATGGTACGACAGCATTTTCCCTTATTTTTCAGATTTTTCTTGATTAAACCTGTCTGGCTAATGCATCTAAGTGTTGGCTGGTTAGCAAACTATCAATATTTAATCTTATATTAAATATAAAAATTCTTAATATTTCAAGATGATTTTCTTCTTCTTGTTATTATTATTATTATTATTATTATTTCAAATGACAAAATGATCTCGCCAGAACACCATATTCCCAAGTGTTTTATTTTTATTTACCAACAAATAAAATAATTTATTATATTATTATTAAATTATTATTAATAATAATAATAATATGTTTTAATGAAACATCAAAGTTTTTCATTCATTTACAGTTATTTATTGAATTTTATGTCATGGAAGACAAGCGACAACCTCTGACAATTTGCATACTTCTCATGTGTAATTAAAATTATATTAGTCCTATTAGTTCCTATGAATGAGGTGTTACTATAGAAACAAAACTGCATAAGAACAAATTGATTAATCATATCTGCTTCATTTAAGACTCCATCAAAATCATGCAGTTCATGGAATTTAATCTTGATAGGTTTTCACAATTGAATGATACTATAGTATTATAGTACATTTTAAAGCACACATGACATTAAATACTAGATATAAAACTGGAATGTACCTGAGATTCTTCCAGGGAAACCTTGAGTCTGTTTGGACGTGGTCTACAGGCCTTTACAAGATTTTGTATTTTTTGCTGTGGGAGAGTATGCACTGAGGTGCAAGACAACCCTTGCAGTACTGACGTTGACAGACTGTGAGGAGTAACCACACACACACACACACACACACACACACATTAGAGTCTTAATACTGCTGCTCACATACTGTGGACTAACCCATAGAGGATGGGGGGTTCATGAAGGCGAGCATTTATGAAGACATTCTTACTTAACTGAAAGTGAACATGTTTATTACCATAACTGATACAAATAACAAATAACAAATTGTGGCATAACTCATTGTCTATACTGCTATACTGCTTTATCCTGTATTCAGGGTCGTGGGGGACCTGGAGCCTATCCCAGAAGGCTTAGGGCAGGAGGCAGGGTACACCCTGGACAGGATGCCAATCCATCGCAGGGCACACACATACACTCACTCACACACTCATTTGCACACTATGGGCAATTTGGAAACGCCAATTAGCCTAACCTGCAAGTGTTTGGACAGTGGGAGGAAACCCACCAAGCGTGGGGAGAACATGAGCCTGGCTGGGAATCAAACCCGGACCCTGGAGGTGCAAAGCAGCATTAAAACCGCCTAAAATAAAACCAATGGCCATATTCCAGGATTCAAAATTTGAGAGAGTGGTTATGCGAGCATGAGGAATCATTTTCACACATTGCACATTGTAATCAAAGCTAAAGATGATTAAATGATGTTAAATTAAATGTATGAGTGTGCAATTCTATTTTTAATAGAAAAATATAAGCCCTGAAATATACTGTATATTAGAACATGGGCTTTTAACTCACTCTTCTGTATTATCACTGGCACTGGCCACTGCTCCAAACAACATCAGAGCCTGTTATTAAAAAAAAAAAATGGTTATAAATTTTTCTACAAAACAGGCCTTATAGTTTGTTCCTGTATTCCATACAAAAAAGTTTATATGTATTTTATTGTTTGAATTAATTTAATTGTGTGTGTTTGTTCTTTTACCTGGTCATGACTCCATGTCTGGTTGCTAACAAGTAAAACTTCACCTGAACTCAATGATGATAGTAAAACAACTGGGATATACATGGCCAGTGAACCTGGGACATTCTCTATCACATTGGTTTCATCTACAGAAATTATCTGGAAAACAAATGTGGAAACACAGACACACAATCATTAGAAGAAAATCATCAGCTAAAATTCCTCCACAGCAATGTGAAAAACTCAAGTTATTTCAATTTGATTGCAGTTGTTGCCCCCAAGAGTGGCACAACCAGTTATTAGGTTTAGGGGCAAATACTTTTTCACTTAGTGCCAGGTAGGATTGGACACTTTTTTCCCTTAATAAATGGAGTAATTTAAAATCTGCATTTTGTATTTACTCGAGATATATTTGTGTAATATTAACATTAGTTTGAAGGCCTAAATAGTTTTGTCACAAATGTCACAAATATGCAAAAAAAAAAAAAAAAAAGAAAGAAAAGAAAAATCATGAAGAAGGAAATACTTTATGGCACTGTATGTTGTATAAAAGGATAAATGTTTGTATTATTATTATTACTATTATCATTGTTGTTGTTGTTGTAATCTCCTTCCTCCTTTCTTTGCCAGTGGTTTTCATGGCTAGTGTTTCATCCTTAAATTTATATTTGAATGTCCTTAACATATATTTGTTTCTATTTATGTACTCCCATAGTTAACCCATTACTAACATACAAATGTCAATATTTGTCATGCCAATAAAACACCTTTGTGTGTGTGTGTGTGTGTGTGTGTGTGTGTGTGTGTGTGTGAGAGAGAGAGAGAGAGAGAGAGAGATAATACCTTTTGGACAAATGTCTCTTGCAGAATAGTTGGTGCTGACTGAATGTTATTGATGAATGTTGGATTCTGTGATAAAGACAGAAGCTGAGAAGATGGTATGCTGGAGATGATTGCAGATGGAACTCCTTCAATTAGTGTGCCCAAAGATAATAGAGAGGAACCACTGCTAATCTGTTAAATAAATAAAAAAAATTAATACATAAATAAATTTAAAAAAATCAGATTACATCTTAACTAAATCTAATCAGAACTATGAAGAAGTTGTAGCCATCTTTAAACATTATCCATAATTCAGGTGTTTGAAATTGAACTTGACAAAAGACTACTATAGTTGCTTGGTCATCTCTGAGGTTCCATCATTTTGGACATTTGTGCTAAGAGAGGGAGTTGATTCCAGATGTGGAATTTGCATCTGAAATCTGACCAAATGGATTTAGAAGGGTGTTAATCAAGAAACTCCAGTCAAACAAAATGCTTAATTAGTTCAACCGGTGGGAATAAAAAGAACAAACATTGTCCAAATATGTTGCAGAAAGATGCTCACAGTATTATTTAAAAAAAAATGTGTGTATTGGATGATAAGTAATGTATGCTCACATTAAATCCTGCACTAATGATGCTCTGGATGAGGGCATTTGCTTGGCCCTGGTCCCAGCCACTGATGGTACTGAAGGTAGACAGTGCACTGTTGATCACTTTAGAGGGGGCAGAGCTTATCTGGCCCACAGTCAGGCCAACACTCTGGTTGCCAAGCAACTCAATTGAAGTTGCCGACAAAGTAGGAAACTTTGCCACAAGTGTAGCTGTGACCTGAGAGAGAAGGAGGATGAGTAACTTACACATGTACAGTATAGACCTAATTACAGCTGCTCTTTCATATATTAGAAAATCAGCTAACATTATAGGGATTTGTTTCAAAAGTGACTTATTACCTGTGGATTGATTTCACTGCATTTGTTGTTGATGCTTATCAGAACGGCCTGACTGTCTGTTTTTCCAAGAGCAGTAAATGCAGAAACAGGAGCATCACAGAGAAGTCCTCCTGGTAACCTGCAAACAAACACACATATACAGTGTGTGATCAACATCTGCCCATATACATAACAAAGATGAAATACTTGCATCTGATACATCCAGATAATCAAGTAAGTATATATGTATGTATTTACTCCCCTTGAAGCGAGAGAACTAATTTCACTCATCTCCTCTTCAAAATCATCAACCTGTGAATTAGATCCTAT
>JAQMYJ010000010.1:134617-145056 GCA_030014305.1 Clarias laeviceps
ATGTATACCTTTATATCTAGCCTTTAGATTATATCATGTAACACTAGCGTATAGCCAGAAAACTGACTCTGGGTGTGTTTCAGAAAAAGTTTGCCAGATTAATGTTCAAAAACGATATAATAAAACTATATAAGCTACATAGACTTTATAAGACTCTACTTTTAGTTAAGTGCACTCACAATGACGCAAAAACGTTATGATTTTGTAAAATAATGAAAGCAAACTGGGTGCACTATTCTGTATTGTTTTCGGTGAACTTGAGCGCATCAGAAAATGAACTCGTGAAACTCCGTGTATACTCGCCTCACAGACATGAAAAATATATACTTATAGAAAGCGAAATGTCTGCTTTTATATAAACTAATTGAAAACAATTTTAGACGTCTAATTTTAGACGATGTAATCTGTAATTTGAAAAGTTAATTATAGACGCGTCCACTGCTGCGGAGACGACGAGATGACATGATCACCTTTATCACAGCCGAAACCAAAGAAATCACAAATTTATCAATTAATTATTAAAATGGTCAGAGTCAGTCTGCTTGCTGTTTTTCCCGGCGCATTCATAATCATTAGTCTACTTCTGCCGGTGCACTCTGGAAAACTTTATGCGTGCGGTTGAGCGCTGATTAGACTACAGAGGAAATTAAAGAGGAGGATCACGGCTCAACATCCCAGAGCCCAAACCCCATTTAAATTATATACAAATATTGTAAGTAAATAACAATAGCCCACGTTTTGAAAAGCATTTTTATTTAGATTATAAAAAATAATCCTGCATCTGTTTTAGGTGTTCCAGCTGCCATTGTTCTTATGGCTCCGTCAGAGTAAATCATTCAGTAACAAGCCTGTAAATTTCCATGTAAAACAGGAACATCTGTATGATTAAATTGATATGATGAGCTATTGATCTGTGATTTATGTAAAGCGGTTGAGCGCTGATGAGACTACGTAGGAAATTAAAGAGGTCAAAATAAAGTTGTTGGGTCAAAATAACCCAACCAGGTGTTCATTTGTAAACGACCCACTATATCTCATATGACCCAACATGAGCAACCCAACAATGTGTTTAAAGTACCCGAAATAACCCAGAACTTAAATAACAATAAACAGATACAGAGATACGCTATATAACAGTTTATACTTTGTACAAATAAAATTGTCAGCTAGTGAACTTGATCTAAACAACATTTAACCAATGTTTTTTTTTTGACTCATTATTGTATTGTAAATATCAATAACTCCGTTAATAACCATTGCCCAAACGATTGGGTACCTACTGTATATCAAAGCACTCATATGTCAAAACAAATTTCCCCATAAGAAATAATTTTTTATTTATATAAAAATAATTAATACAAAACAAAGTAAAAATAAAACAAATAAAACAAATTAACCTGCACTTTACCTTTGAATCGTGGCTGTAGTGATTGAGACCAGAGACAGGAGAGAAGGAGGAAGGGGGGTCTACTGTGTAGGATGACTTACACACACACCTATCCGTGCATGCACACACACACACACACACACACACACCAGTTTACCTATAGAGACTCTAACTAACACAAGCGCGTGCACATACCCTTTCAGACAGAGAGAGGAGAGGAAGAGGAAGGGGGCTGCTGTTTAAGACGACTTTCACACACACACCCACAGCAATTTACTGAATAGAGACTCTCACGCACACAAGCGCATGCACACACACACAGACACACGCATAAAAAAATAAAAGATGCTTTACGTGCACACAGATGGTCACAGTCACACGCGCGCACGGATGCTGACTATACGAGTGACTCATGCGCACTGAAACTGAGCATGGGAGACGATTACCCACAATTCTGCTAGGCACGAGAGAGAAGAACCATTGCCTTATTTGTGATCACGTGACGCTCTGTGTCAAAACAAGAAGCGTATGCAGGCCACATGTTCCTCGATGATACGTGGTACTCGTATATCAAGACTCACTCATTTATCTAGTCAAAATTTATTGCAGAATGCTCGCAAACTGGGTTACAATCCGTGGTTCCACTGTATTTTATATTTCTTCTATTCATGAATAATCACTCCAACAGTTGTCTCCTTCTCACCAAGTTTATTGTTGATGGTCTTGTAGACCATTACCCAGATAGCACTGCTTTGTTGGCCCAACGCCTGCAAAATTTTGGTAACCTTTTGTCAGTGCTCCGACGTCGGCCCAAAATTGGAGCCATGCTGTGTCGCGCTTTTGTTTCTGTTTCTTCTGCACATTCTGTCTGTACACAACTCATTGCTGGTGGAGTTTGTGACTGTTAGATGTAGACCTTTTTATTTACCATGGGAATTCACCACCGTTTGCTCTTCAGGACTGTTTTGAGAACACTGACTGAAACATATTTAGGGAAGCTGCAACTTGCGGCAACTTCACCGACTTGGAGGATTACACGTCATCAGCGACTAGCTACATCAACACGTGCACCGATGACGTCACTGTCTCCAAGAACATCATCTCACAATCCAACCAGAAACCGTGGATTACTTTGGAGGTGTGTGCACTTCTGAAGACCCAAGACTATGCCTTCAGAGCGGGGGAGAAGGTGGCACTAAGAACAGCAAGGGCCAAACTTTCCCGGGCCAGAAAGGCGAGGCGTGCACATGCCCAGAGAATTCACAACCACTTCAGGGACAGCGGTGACACATGGCGCATGTGGCAGGGCATACAAGTCATCACTAACTACAGGACGACCATCACCTGTCACTGTGACAGCTTGTCATGAGACACATCAAGACCCTGCTGCCCCCCACACTGCATTTTGCATACCATCCAAACTGGATGATGCCATCTCCACCACACTCCATCTGGCCCTCACACACTTGGACAATAAGGACACAATGCTGTCTTGTCTTCCTGAGAAGGCTGAGGAGGGACCTATATATACCCTCTATAGAGGGACTATCGAGAGCATTGTGAGCAGCTGCATCACTCTCTGGTTTGGGAATTGTGCCATCTCGGACTGCAACACCCTACAGCGGATATTGAGGACAGCAGGGAAGATCATCAGGGTCTCTCTTCCCTCTGTTGAAGACATCTTCACCACACGCTGCATCTGCAAAGCCACCAGCATTGTGACTGATTGGACACACCCCTCTCACTCACTCTTCACCCTCCTGCCATCTGGAAAAAGGTACCGAAGCATTCGGGCTTCACATCCAGACTGTGCAACAGTTTTTTTCCACAAGCATTGTTATTTCATGTGCATTTTCACTTTGTCGCTCGTTTGCACATTTGCACTTTATGTTGTCTCTTTTGTATAAAAACATAGATAGTTCTCTGTTACCTTAAAATGTCAATCTGTCTTGTCCCAGCTAGCTAGCTAATTAAGTCTCTAAGTTAGCTAATTAGTTTTTTGTTAATTTATGTTGTTAATTTATGTGGTCATGTCAATCTGTCTTGTCTCAGCTAGCCAGCTAATTAGGTTTCTTAGTTAGCTAGTTAGTTCTTTTAATTTATGTTGTTAATTTATGTTGCATGTAGCACCTTGGTTCTGGAGGAACATTGTTTCGTTTCACTGTGCACTGAACTGTATATGGTTGAAGTGACAATAAAAGCCTACTTGACTTGAAAGTACAGTAGCCCTTTCAAACAACCGCCTAGCCCATGATAGGACACTGCCCGATTCATGGTGGGTCCCTCCCCGATCCGTGCACGGAATGTAATTCCCCGCGATGACGAAATTAACAAAGCCCCGGCCCATTAACGCCCTCTTGCGCTGTTCTAATAAGATGGTTGGAATACTTTAAATCCCTGCCAGGGGGAGCAGTGACTGCTTCACTTAACTGCAGTGTCAGGGGCAGCCTTATAGACATCCTGCAACTGGCAGTTCTTGCATTGTCAACATATTTTCATGATTAAATTAAGCTTGTCATCTTGGACAATATCTTCAGAGTCAGTGTCTGCATACCAGTCACTAACTATGCTTTAATGGTCAGACCTGTCATGCACGTAAGACAGGTACAGAATGTGTTGTTTTCTCAAACATGATTTTTTCCAACTTGGAGGTTATTCATATTCAGACAGATTCAATTTAAGAATATACGTCTAGGATACTAAAGCACAAACACAATGTGCAACCAAAAAAGTCTTTACACATCATTTATCAAAGCAGCGACGCACGTTAACAATAGACACTCATTCACACCTGTGGCCGTGTTTTGTCTTGTAAATGTTGTATTCGGTACATATATTGGGGGGTTACACTCACAAACCATTTTAAAGATTACTTATAAAGGCACAAGCAAAGTACACAAGCAAATCTCTGTATTTCTCTTATCTGTCATTAACGAAGAAGACAAAAAGCCATCCAGTCTGTGGTGTAGCGTTTAAAGTAAACTTATTAGTCTCAATATTTTTTAGCATTTGTTTTTCTTACGCCATGTTTTCACAGAGCAGTCATTCTTTCACTGCAGTTTTTAATTTTGTAACATTCTTACAGGGTTTATCTTTAATTAAAATATAGGGTTTTATTCTTGCTCTTTTGACTTAGCTAAATAAAACTCCTCTTGATGTGACAACCCTGTATCTATCCAAATAAATTGCATGCATAATTTGCTTAATTGGATTATACAGTTTTTCGACTGGAGATGAAATGGTGGATAAAAATAATCTCATAATCGTATATGTTATAATCTTAATGGCAGAGCAGCATTTTTTATATATATAATATTATTAGTCACGATCCTTTATTACTTATTTAATCCTTTATTATCCTGTACTCTTTCATACATTTTACATTTATTGACAGGACTGGCAACATTGATTCCAATTTCTGTTTACTTCAAAACTGTCAGTAACATGTCACACGTGGATTTATGTGTTAATGTTTTCTTGAGAACAAAGCACCATCTAATGGTGGCACCCTACAAATAAATAATTTGGGACTTAATTGGCATGGTTACTGTGAAATCTAGACACACCTTTCTGGGAATAGGAAAACGAGGGGCTCATGGTGAATTCATGCCATTCAGCTGGGAGAGGCTTTTAAGTGGCTTCTACTGTATATAGTTTTTAGTTAACATCTTGAAAAGTTTGGAATGTTTTAATGCTTTCTGAATATAAATGTAAAAAGGAATGTTGTATAATGTTACTGGTGAGGTCTTGCTTTTGTATTTGAAAAAAAGCTAAACACTGACATCTCATCATCCAGTACTGTGGAGCAAGCGGAAGATGAGAAGCATTTAGATGGAAGCCCTAATTCTGTGGAAACATTGTTATTTGATTTGGTGCCCTCATTGATATCAATTATATTAAATTGACTTTAAATACTTTTGTAAATTTGCTAAATTATTTTAAGTTTATAAGACTTTTAACAACTCGCATCAAGCAGTATGTGGTACATTACCTGATTTATTAGCACTTTACTTGCTTTAAATTTTGTTCAATGAGCAATCTTCACTAAAATAACTGGTTTCTTGTGCACTTATTTAAAATAAAACCCAATAAATCATTTAAATGTTTTCTTTCAAAACATTGTAGTTTTTTAAAACTTTTTACAACAATCTTGTAAATTGTTTCCTGAGATTGTCCCCAAAGTGGGCCATAAGTCCTGAAATGTCTGCAGACTCAGGTTTGTGTGTGTTCCACTTTGTCCCCATTTGTGACATGTGGGTTGTATCAAAAATCCTGCATGATAGTGTTTATCTATGGCTCTCAAATAACACAAATCACTGTTTATTATTTCATAACCCCCTCTAGAAAGTTGTGTCCCCAAAAGTAGTAAATATGTCATATGTCCCCATGTTCCTTCAATGTGTGTGTGTGTGTGTGTGTGTGTGTGTGTGTGTGTAAAATGCTAGAGCTTAGTTACTTTTAGAAAAAGGAGATAGCAGGAACAATAATAAATAACTGATCCAGACTACTTTCCAGAATAAATCTATACAATAAGAGTGTGTGTGTGTGTTTTCTGAGTGAAGTGCAGGCAGATAATTGATTTTATGGAGAACCCTGAGCAGCACAGGTCTGGATGTTCTCCTCAGTCATGAGGAGTCCCACCAGCACAACGACATGGTGTAGTGCAGGTGGAGGAAGATAAAGACAGTGCAGGTCCAGGAGGTCCAGGAGAAGGAGGAGGATGAAGGAGGAACACCAACACCACAGAATCAGAGATCTCAAAGCAGAGGAAAAACATCAGCCTTGTTTATCTACAAACCCTGAAGTTAAACAGGAAATGAGACCCTGATCTGCCCCCTGCTGGTGGTGAGCAGTACTGTCACTGAGCAGGGCTGACTCCTGCTCTCCAAAGTGTCTCTCCTTTACTTGAAGCTATAAAGATGTATCCTAACCCCCCCCCCCACACACACACACACATACAGCAGAGAGTTAATCCAAGTTTATTAATCACATCACACCTCATTAACACCTGAGATCAGGAACACGGGCAGAGGAGGGGGAAACGGGGGAACAGGAACCTTCTGAGGAACTACACAGGGCAGGTAGAGAACCACTGTAGGGCTTCAGAGCAAATACTGACCAGGAAACACACACACACTCTTACTTTACCTCAGGGCAGCATAGACATCTGGTTGTGATGCTCCTTCCCAAGAGGCATGATCCACTAACAGAGCTCCTAAATACACACACAGTATATACATTAAATACATTATTCACACAGAGTATGCAGAGAAAAGCACAATTTCGGCATGAGCACGCACACACACACACACTCCACCCATCCAGTGTGACCCAAAGTTGACCTTTACGTTCAGTTGGCACAAAAACCTGTAAATTGTGGATCACTGCTACAGCACCCCCTACTGACAACTGGATGTAAGGCTTATTAACCAAACCCGATTGTGAAGGATTTTCTGATAGGTTTAACTGTTGCCATAGCAACAGTATTTATTCTCATCAGGAAGTATGGCATAATTCTAGATCACTCTCCACGGTGTTGCTATAGTGATTATCAATTAGTACACCACTTAACATGGAACAGTCTAACGTGACTCCAATCCGATTTTCAGACACAGATTTTTTTTAGTGCTGTCTGAATGCAGAAATCTGTTTTTCAGATCAGATCTGAGTCACTTTTGAATATGGTCCTAGAGCAGATACGTCCCCATACGTGGTCATGTGACCTGAATGAGAACGGGTAGAACTGTGATCATCTCTTACCTGTCTTATTCAATATCAAACAGAAGGAATTATAGTGTGTGTGTGTGTGTGTGTGTTACCCATGTAAATGCGTGCAATGCTGTATGCTAAGTCCCGTGCCGCGAGCTGAAAGCTCTCCACCGGACGAGACTCGGCGCTTCGGATGAACCGAGCTAAAGCGGAGAGAGACGAGCTCAGGCTCTGTGCTGCAGGCTGAAGGGTGGGACCGGCACCACACAACCGCTCCTACACACACACACACACACACACTTAAACACTTGTTTCCTAGCAATGATAGAGTGCGTTACACTTCATTAGCGCAACAGTTGAAAATGTTTCAAATTAAAACGGTAAATCATGTCGCAATCTTGTTTAGCAGCCGAACAAATCTGTCCAATTTACAAACAAATAAATAGATAAATAAATTCCTGCAGAAATGCACTGTGTGTAATCTGTGTATCTTTGTTCTGTTACTGTAGCGCTAACCAGCTAGCTTCTGTCACATGTAACAATACAGAATTCTCGCGTATTTGGAAGATAAACGCCCGAGACGAGACGCCGTTTGTTCTGTATGTTTGAGAATCACAGTGAAATCTGCAGGTTATGAATATTACAGGTCAGACTGATACAGGGCGGTGTGTGTGTGTGTGTGTGTGTGTGTGTGTGTGTGAGAGAGTGAGATGCCGTTAGTCATGGGACAGAAGTGGACATTACATCAGGTCACCTGCAGGAACAAAACACACATATCTAACTTTATATCTAACAACACTGCAGTTAATAACATCACTCACAGTACAGAATGTCACTGAATAAACCACAGATAAATCATAACACTGTGAATATATACTGTACTGTACAGTTTCACAATTCCATTCCTCTGTTCTGTGTGAAATCATCAAGTATAATATATAACCAGTCTACACATTCATGAGGGGAACTAGTTCAGTCCTGACTCCTAATTGGGAGTGTGTTGTCCTGATGCTCATCAAATTAAAATGAATAAATATCTAAATAAATAAAATAAATATGAAAGGTCAAAGCCATTAGGTAGCCAGTTTAGAAAAAAATAGAAATATGCAGGAGATAGAGGTGTGTGTGTGTGTGTGTAGCTGTTCTCTCTGTATGAGTATAATATTATTAAATACGTAGTGAAACAGGTGTGTGTAACACTTTAGGCCTTGTTCACACGAGTATTAAAATCGAGCGTTTTTTCTGGCGTTCGTCGCGTCCTGTGAGCGCGGATCAATCGCCGAGGGTTTTCTACACATAGGAGTCAATAAGAGTGTTCACACGGGCTTTGGTGACATTTGTTTGTCCGGCTGCGCGTTTATAAGGCATCAAAAAAACGTTGTATGCAGCTTTTATTGGTGTTCAAATCCCAATGAACGCAAGGAAAACGCTTCTAGTGCGTTTTCTTCGCGTTCATTTTACGCTTCAGAGGACCGGACATATCCCATGATCCTACATGCTATACATAGGGAAATGAAATGTCGGAGGAAGTTGAAACTGACCTCCGACAGTAATTGAAAAACTTGCGCAGAAATTTTCGCATTTCTTCATAAACTACAAAAAAAACTTAATCCGACGTTGTGCAGTCAGAAGGTGAACCCAGTAGCGGCGGCGATTTTTTCTCTCCCTACGTCGCCGTATTACGAGAATTTTTACAACAAGAAGATTAATGTCTAATATAGCAAAATGGTCCATATTAAAAGGAGTCACCTCAAATAAAACGACAAGGGCTTTCATATCCAGTTCCCGACACTAACTCCACAGGTTAACACACAAACTACAATTTGGGCTGCAGGGTGGCGTTAGACAGAGACAAACGAACGCCACTACAAAACGCAACATAAACATCTAGGAC
The DNA here is from genome assembly GCA_030014305.1 of Clarias laeviceps. NCBI lineage: Eukaryota > Metazoa > Chordata > Actinopteri > Siluriformes > Clariidae > Clarias > Clarias laeviceps. Next base: position 143,608 of record JAQMYJ010000010.1, read on the forward strand.
GTTCAGAGTAGCGTTCGTTTATGCAAAAATTTAACGCCCGTTTGAAGAAGGCCTTATGTTTTACCTTGCTGTGTCTCCGCTTATTTTCATTTCAGGGACCTGGCGACTCTAACCGCTCTCTACGCTTACATTTCGCTAAGTAAAGCTAACCCGCTACCTATATATATAATCAGCTGTTGTTTAGCTAATGAATACCTAGCTTAATACTGCAAATACTGCCAACATCTGCAGCTAGTGCAAAGCTTGCATAAAGACCTTCGGGTGTGTGTGTGTGTCTCACCTCCACAGCAGAGAAGAAGGCCTGAAGTACACGGCCTGAGGATTTAGAGATCGAGCGCAGGAGATCCAGAGAGAGAACATTAGTGGTGCCTTCCCATATACTCAACACCTACACACACACACACACGCAAATAAAACTTTCTCACACCAAACAATGAGAATGTAGGTAGAGACAGATAGCACTGTTTCTGTGTGTGTGTGTGTGTGTGTGTGTGTGAGAAAATAGAGAAAACAGTAAGATCTATCACAGTTACAAAGATGAATGAGTCCGACACAAATTAAGAAAATGTTTAAGCCAAACTGTTTCACCATCCTGTGTGTGTGTGTGTGTATGTGTTTATATGACTATCAAAATGAGGAACAGTGTAAATATTTAATCTTTGGAGTGAAGACATTTAGGCTGGTCCTCACTATATTTTCACTCCCGTCGCCGAGGCAAACGCAGCGGACGTCAAGTGATGCTAAAGGCCTGTTTGGCGTGTTTTCCTGAGACCTTCCGATCGATCCATGTAACTGATCAGTACCGTATTGTCTCGGGGTGTAAAGGACACAGTACCCTGACTGATACCTGTGGTTGGCTCGAGTGAGTTTTCTAGGTCGCATTGTAGCGCTCCGCGTTTTCGCCGGCTGCGAGGGGTGAATAGAGGGAACCTGCGCTCGCTGTGTCAGGCGCCTTGGCCTTATCTCAACCCGCCCTCGACTCTAAACAGGATGACCAGGATGGGCCTGGTAAATGTGAGGTCACTAACCAACAAAACATTCATTCTAAAGGAGTTTATCACCTCACATGGTTTGGACTTTCTTTTTATTACGGAGACGTGGCTGAGTGTTGGTGAGTGTTGGTACAATGCCTTCTCAGAACTTCTCCCCTCATCATATGCCTATCTAAACTCCCCGAGAACGTTGGGTCGAGGAGGAGGAATCACGGTGGTCTATAGGGACCTATAACTTCTATTGTAGGCAGCTGTCGTTACTGACTTTTTCCAGCTTTGAACTGAACTTATTTGAGCTCGGTCGCTCTCACACAGTGTTGTGTGGAGTCATTTATCGTCCACCTAAGTATAATAAGGACTTTCTAATTAACTTGTCAGATTTTTTGGCTGAAATGATGCCGAAATATGATCGTGTCCTTATTGTGGGTGATTTTAATGTTCATGTCTGTTGCCCTGA
>JAQMYJ010000010.1:203480-214523 GCA_030014305.1 Clarias laeviceps
GCACTCATACTGTGTGTTAGGAGGCTGGAAGTTCAGTATAACAGGAGATGTGGAGAAGTTCATATGGAGTCCAGTTTCTGTTATACTTCATATTTTGACAGTTTATTAACGTCACTGATTCTTGCAGGGTAACAGCAATGCAGCGAACAATAAAACACTGAGGAGTCTCATCACACAAGATGATTTCACTAGAACCATAGTGTAACCTTGTTGGTGTAATAATATTCAGGACAATAATACTCATAGTAATCTGTCTGTCCCTCAGGCATCTCACTCTCTGATGGGTTTAATGTTGACGTGTCGGACCCAGAGAAATTCTCAGGAAATAATGAGGAGTTTTTTGGATACAGACTGTTGCAATATCAGTCTGATAAAATGAAACAGTAAGTATTTTTTCCTTTATATTGTTAAGTTCACATTTTCTAAATCTGCCTCAAACTCTTCCTCAGTACAAGAACTCTGATTCAAACAACCAGCACTTCTCACTGTGTTCCTGCAGCCTTTATATTGTAACTACATGATTAAAACCTCATCTGTTGGTTACGATATAAATCAGTAGGAGTTAGAAACATGCATGTGATTACAGTCATGGAGAATATCTGTTATTCCTGTAGGGGGATGGGGATAATAATGATGATGATGATGGTGGTGTTAATGATGATGATGATGGCGATGGTTATGATGGTGATGGTCTTGTGATGATGATGATGGTGGTGTACAGGAGCAGGTTCCCACAGACAGCAGTAATGATGAGGTTAAACTGAATGTTTACAGGACAGTTGAATGAAGATGAACAAAATCCATTACTGAGCAGGATTGTGTTACTGTGAGTGTGAAAATGTGTGTGTGTGTGTGTGTGTGTGTGTGTAGGTATGTGTGTGTATGTGTGTGTGTGTGTGTGTATGTGTGTGTGTGTGTGTGTGTGTGTGTGTGTCTGTTCTCTTTATGTAAACCCAACATAGTCCGGAAACTGCACTATTAAAAGTTTTGAACGATATTCTGTTAGCCACAGACTCTGGCCACTGTGTCATCTTGGTTCTGCTCGACCTGACTGCGGCCTTTGACACAGTGAACCACGACATTCTCCTGACTCGACTAAAAGATTGTGTGGGAATCCAGGGCAGTGCGTTAGCCTGGTTTAGATCATACCTGACAGGGAGAAGTTTTAGTGTCCGTGTGGGGTCTGCTGAGTCCTCTGCTGCCCCTCTCGCTTGTGGAGTTGCCCAAGGCTCTATTTTGGCCCCACTCCTCTTCTCCCTATTCCTCCTTCCTCTCGGGGCCATTCTTCGCAAATACGGTGTCTCTTTCCATTTTTATGCAGATGATTCACAAATTTACATGCCCTTAAAACACAAGCAAACTGATTCTGTTCAACAACTTTTAGACTGTGTTGAGGAAATTAAATCCTGGCTGTCAGCAAATTTGTTACATTTTAATGATACAAAGACAGAGGTCATACTGTTTGTGCCTAGTGATGCCTCTGTTGCTGATGTAGATTTGGGTGTTCTAACACAATATCAAAAGTCCATTGTAACAAATCTCAGTGTAAAATTGGACTCAAACTTGAAACTTGATGCTCAGATCAATGCAGTTGTTAAAACAAGGTTTTTCAACTGAGACAACTGGCCAAAGCCAAACCATTCCTTTCTCAGCATCATTATGAGATTTTAATTCATGCATCACGAATCGTTTAGATTATTGCAATGCACTTTATATTGGGCTCAGCCAGGCGTCACTTGCATAATTGCAGCTTGTACAGAATGCTGCTTTTAACTGGTATTAAAAAAACGAGAGCACATTACTCCGATTTTAAAGTCATTGCACTGGCTCCCGATTCGTTTTCGTATTGATTTTAAAATTCTCTTATTTGTTTTTAAATTCCTACATGCCCTCGCCCCTCAGTATGTGTCAGACATGCTCCAGCCCTACTGCCCTGCTCTTAGGTCAGCTGCTCAGTCGCGTTTCGTTGTCCCCAAAACACTGAGAAAACTCAGGGGCGACCGTTCATTTTCTGTCACGGGTCCTAAACTATGGAATGATCTGCCGTTGCATCTTAGACATATTGAATCTTTTATGGTTTTTAAGTCATCACTTAAAACACATCTTTTTACTCTTGCTTTCAACTCAGTTTGATTTGTTGACTGATATTCCTGTGTTTTATTAAACTGATACTTATTTTATTTGTGATGTAACCTATTCTTGTTAGGCTGACCTTGTTGTTTTTTAAAGACAACAACTTTTGACTTTGGCTGACCTTGTTGTTTTTTAAAGTGCTCTATAAATAAAGTTGGATTGGATTGGATTGGATATATGTTGTTAGTATGAGGCTGAATGGTGTTCAGTCTGCTGTGCCTTGGATTGAGGAAAGTGCTCAGTCCATGTGACTCTTAGCTGTGCAATAGTTATGTGATACAGAATGTGTCCCATCAGCCGCCACCATGTAACCTGACAGAAATATAACATCTATTCCGTCTCTAAAGCAGGAACTGTCAGCTACATGCAGTGTGCAGTGATGATCTGCTGTGAATCATAGTGTTGTGTTTGTGTGCTGTTTGTCTGTTAGAATTATCGTCAGCGCTCCACTAGGCACAAACAGTTCAGGAGCACTTTACAGTTGCACAGTGGAGAAGAATAACTGCAGCTCTTTTTATCAGCCAGGTAAACACACACACACACACACACACACACACACACACACACACAACACTTATAACCAGGCTGTACTGTTCCTCAGACTCAAAGGCGATCAGGTTCTTTGGGATGTCGATGACAGTGGGGACGTCTCCATCAGCCGCACTCACTGTGAGTTTAACACTTTAATATTTTTTTATCATACATTTTACAACTTAATATTTTAGCCATTTACTACTTATGACACAGTAATTAACAGTATAACACTATCTGTTTAAGAGTAACAGTTTCATTCCATAATAAAGCAGCTTTGAAGATGTAAATAAAATCTACCCATCAGCCATAATAATGTTAAAACCACTTCAGTTTCCCTTCTGCCAGGATGTGCTGTGATGTCTGTCACTAGAATGTTGGCAGTTGGATCCTTTATGTGCTGTCGGTTGTGGGGTGTGACCTCATTGGATCAGAGTTGTTTGTCCGGTGCATCTCATGGGGGGTATACCTAGTAAACTGTTGACCACGCCCCCGCTCAATGCGGTGAGGTCAGTCTAAAGCGGGTGTGTCGAGCCTAAAACGTGAAGCAGAGCCGTAATCCGGGAATGAGAGCAAGAGATTAAAAGCCGTTAAATCAGAGCGAAGCAACAAATATAAATCGTAAGACAAGAAACGTGGAAACGAGAAAACAAAGCGAGGTCGACAACGTAAAAACCATGAAAGCATGAGTTCATGACAACAGAAGTTGATATAATCCAATATATATCCTCAATATCCTCCCCATGTGGATTATACAGTTCCTCCCACACAGTTATATTAAAAACAGTCTTTCAGAGCCTCATTGGTCTCATTAGACCATGTCCTTACTGGATGAATGTAGGCAGAGTGAAGGACAGAGGCGTATGATTAAAATCTACAGAGATGATGTGAAGGGCATTTGGACATTCTATGTCTCTTCACCATCAGCAAGGGTGGAATATATGCAGCTATTGCGACAACAGTTCCCTTGGTAGTTCATATAGTCTCATGCTAACAGCTAACAGCTTAATGTCTTTACAGCAAATGTGCTCTTTAATAGTGATATGACTAGGTTTACAACATCTATTATTCACAAATACTGCCAGTCCTCCTTTTCTCTTACCGCTCTCCACATTCTGTCCGTGCTGTCAAGGCACGCCGGGTCATGCCAACGTCTCAAGCAAAGCCATGGTCACCTGTGCACTCCTGCTCACTGCTTCCATCACACCTGTTCTCAACTTCGCCTTTGTCTCACGTCTCAGATTTATCACCTTCTCAGGTTTACTGTTGCCAACATCCAGAATGCGCTACTTGCACACCTACTTCCGCGTTCTTTTCAATAGGGCTCAGTCAGTTCCGGTTTAACAATGGCTACGTTCTACACCCGCTGTCTCCAGGATCTCCCATGGATTAACGTTACTGACATGCATCGTATTTGCAAAACAACCATATTATATAAGAACATATATATTATATACTATATAAGAACTTATTAAAGTCAAAGTCAACTTTATTGTCAATTTATCACATGTACAGGACATACAGAGAAGTGAAATTACGTACTCTGGTGGATAACAGATAACATTAAATACATAAAGTAGAATTTTAAAAAGAAAAAGAAAAATATGAATAAATACAATTATACATATAATATAAAAAAAAAAATACAATATACAAGTAAGGGCACATGGCAGAGAGTGCAAACCAGACAGAGTAGTGCAAATGCGGACATACTGTAATAGTGTAAATAGAGCTTGTAAGTATGATAAAGTGATAGAGAGCAGCCCTGTAACAGACAAGAGTCGTATAAGGTAGACTAAGAGTAGTGTATATAGATAACACATTGTAAATACTACCCTGTACTGTGTTCTGTAAATGTACAGTCACGCTGAACGTGTAGCTCTTGTAGCTGTTTTTTCAGCTCCTCCACTTCATTAGAAAGTTCTTCTATTTTAACACATGCCAGGTCTAATAATGAAGGCTCAGGAATGCTACAGTAATCATGATCTATTGTTACATCCATGGGTAAGGGTTCGACGGATACCACTTCAGCAGGACCGCGATGCTTTAACGGTGTAATCATTCCAGGCAAAAAGCACCGGCACAGCGCCAGTTACTAACTTTTTTCGAGCCTCTGGTGTTTGCGGGTCAATAATCTGATCACTGCTAAAATGTTTACTGCAAACCTTAGAATTGCTGGGTAGTACAAAAATCGTCTCGGCATCTGTTCACAAGCCACCGTTTTCTAAGGTCCACATCTGAAGGAAAACTTAAAGTTCTGTTGAACTTCGCAGAACAAATACACAGCGGAACACAACAGTGTACGTCGTTTACCTTCTGCTGTCTCTGAAATCTATAAACACACTTTTTTTCCTGAACATTTCCTCCAAACTCCAAAACAGTGGCCGACAAACCGGAACTCAGCGAGTCCTATTACTTCAAAGCAGAAGTACATGATGAGTCTGCGTGCAAGTAGTGTATACTGGTGGCTTCTTGGCTTTATGTAATAAATAAGTGACTATGTAAATAATTGTGTGTTATAGAGTAAATAAAATAGTGAAATATGTTACCTTTTTAAACTCTGCCTAATGTCTGTTTGTTCTATTATATCTATCCATTATATTCCATTCTTTTATTTATTTATTATTATTATTTTTTTAACAATGTTTACAATGAAACATGCATATACACACACACACACTACATGGAGTTATCAAAGGTCTCATATTTTATTGTTTTTATAAGTTACCACAGGTCTCAGAGTTTTCCCAGAGCATGTGTGTGTTAATGCTGTGACTGTAATTCCCCTCAGATGACGCATTTCACCACAGCATGATAAACTCTCCCTCTTTCACTCCTCACTCTAACAAGCTGTTTCAGTGTCTGTGTAGATGAGCTACTTCTAAACCATGTCCTCTGTGTCCTCTTTGGCCAGGCAGATGTGACGTCTGTTGCTTTTCCCACGTAGCTGCTTTTGTTACCCTGGTTTAGTTCATAAAAACATCAAGACGAGACCTCGGCTTCATATCAGTCGTGTTTTAACGTTTCTATCACTAATCAGGCTTTACTGAGGATGACTAACCCACTCACAGCAGAACGGAATTAGCTAGGAACCTGTTTGTGGTCGTCATGACCCTTCAATATAAAAATACCTCATTTAAATCTTTAGAGAAATGTAAACGTTCTAATGCTTTTTATTTAGACAATCTGCAGCTTCCAACAGTTACATGTTTACAAATCTGTCTTATCAGGAACAATATAGTAACAGCAGCCTGTTGAAACAAACAACACAGGGTTCTGACTACACTTTTGGATTTGGGCATTTTGTCAGTGTTTTGCCCTGATCGTGTTTAACCCTTTTCACCTGCCTTTTGGTCTTAGATTTTTTTTCTTTTTTTTTTAATTGTTAAATATTTAAAACATGGAGACTGAATTTGTCCCAAATCTTGTACGCTACATAAATACAATATATTATTCTTCTCTCTCTCTCCCTCTCTCTCTTGCTCTCTGTCTGCTCCTGTTGCATGATGTCTTTTCACATGTAGTTTTGACATCATGACTCATTCTTTACAAACTGTTCATACTTGTCCTTATGTACAGTCCCTCAGTACTATAAACACAGGACAATGTTTGACCAAAGAAGAGACAGTTTCATTATTTGACTATGTGGATTTTATTTTTCCTGTTGTTTGTTTTTTGTGTTTTTAGGATTATATATTTCAGTCCAGCAGATGAGATCGGCATCTTCAGGGATCAGCAATGTGTTCATGAACTTTCTGTACATGCAGTAATATTCAAAAATGGAGCGCTTTAATCTGGAGCCAGAGAATGAGACTCCAACCTCAGTAAAGTGGTAAGTTAATGTCTTACTAACACTAATGTCCTTGTGTTTTATTTACTAGACATTAATATCTAATACACATTACGTAGTGGGTGTGTATATGAGAAGAATATCTTAAACCTTTCACCTTTCTGTTCATTAAGAAATGATGTTCTTAATATTAAAGAAAGGGAGAAAATAATGTCATGCAGTTAACAGGTATACAGGAGACAATACACTATAACCATGATATGAGACATGTCCCTGTATGACAATAATGATGAAACACTGCTGACACAAAACATTTTATTGTAAATTGTAAGATGCATATTTTTATCTATAATGCAACAACCACCTCAAAATCACTATAACAGGGTGATAAACTCACACTCAGCATTTTTGTGAGCTCCTGAAAAGACATAATAATGTATTATTTTGTTTGTACTTCTTTTTACATTATTAATATAAAATATTGTTTGATAGAATATTGTTTTTTAAACATTATCATGAAATGCAGATGTGAATCAAACTAACCAATTTAACTAAATGGTGAGGAACAATTGTGGTTTTATTTAGTATATTTCCTCATCCTATATAATTAATACCGTGATAGAAACTGGAGTGTAGGTATATACAACAGTTTACAGTAACTACCTTCAGACGGCTGCACTGTGGATCTGCTGTGAATTCTGTATAGTGTGAAGACACAGTTTAAGTTTGTGTGTTAACCACACTTTCAGTATTATTTTCCCCGTTCGCGTGGACAGAATGTCATGAGACTGTTGGCCTGGTGTTTTCCTCTTGTGGTTTAACACCTCTTTCTGTTTAGCCTAACTTTACATGTCTAATTTGAAATGCTTTGAAGCAGTTAAGTTTCCTCTCTTTGACTTTGTGCTCTGTGAGCTACAGGATCTGGTGCTTCCATCTAGTGTTCCATCTAGAGCTTATCTGAAATATTAAATAAAGTTTTGAGAGGTGATATAGAAAATTTGTCTCTACTAGTATTTTGAATCATGTTCATATTATAGACAATTAAATCTTGTCTCATGTCCACTCTATAATGTTGTACAGTGAACCCAGGAGAAAGAGATCAGACTCACCAGAACCCAGCCGTGTCTCCATGAAGAGTGATGTGTCTATGGAGCCTCCCAGGAACTTTAAACGTGGAGACTCTTCATCTGTACACAGGTAACATCCCATAATTCTCAATGATGAAGTCAAACACATTATTTGTTCATGATGTAATATATAACGATGCAATGATTGCTAAATTCTGAACTGATACTGATACCAATATTTAATATTATAATATGGCTGATACCAATGTTTTTTGTTTGTTTACAGCTCATGTGTGTTTCCTACAGAATAGGTCTTGCATGCACATTATAATACTGAGGAGTTTAGTAATATACAGTCGTTATACAGTAATGCCAAATAATGCCACAAGATGGCGCTCCTTTCTGTTACAGTAAATTAAACTTGAATGTGTGTAGAGAAGACTTACTACAGCACTGCTCTAATTAATCTCCATGCTGAACTTCTTCCTCTATAATGAGTTGTGTAGGAAATGATTGTTACAGTTTATATTCCAGTATTAAGGAGTGAATGTATGGTGTTGACACTTGACTTGTGTGGATGAGGTTTTATTTTCCCAGATTAAAGATACAGTGTAGAAATCCCTACACAAGCTTACACAAGTTTTCTCCAAATTTAGAAACAAAGAGTTTTCTTACTATGTTCTCCAAATTATGTTGATTGTAAAATGATATAAAAATGCAGTTAAACAGTGAAGAGTAGACATGAGACAATACACTAAAACCATAATATGAGAGATTCCTCTACAGACTTCACAACAGTGATGAGACAGTGTTGACTCAAAATATTTTTTTTTACTTTTGTAATAAAATAATTTTTATCTGTAATGTCAACAAATCCAAATTTATTGACCAATAAACAAACACGGAGTCAATGACGAGTACCAAAGGCAGAAGTTTTATTTACTCTCCAGAGAAGATCAGTCCATTAAACTCACTTTCATTATTACTTTTTCAACGATCATGAATGAAAACAAGGCTGTTGACAGTGAACTATATACAGTATCTCCTTTTCATTAGGTTTAACTTTATATTTCTAATTAGAGATGCCTTGAAGCAGTTTCTTCTCTATAAATGTAGGCTCTGTGTGATACTAGCTCTGGTGCTGCCATCTAGTGTATATAGAGGTAGATTAAGAATATTAAATGGAGGCCCAGGTTCGATTCCCAGCCAGTGCCCAAACCCCCGGCGCTGGATGCAGTGCCAGTCCCAAACCCAGATAAAATGGGAGGGTAGCGTCAGGATGGGAATCCGGCGTAAAACCTGTGTCAAGTTCGCTGTGGCGACCCTTTGCTGGGAGCAGCCAAAAGACCAACAACAACATTGTGATACAGGATATGTGCAGCACATTCATCTCTCCTGTATTTTAAATAACAATATTACAGACAATTAATTCTGTCTCATGTCCACTCTATAATGTTGTACAGTAAACACAGGAGAAAGAGATCAGACTCCCCAGAACCCACTTGTGTCTCCATGAAGAGTGATGTGTCTATGGAGCCTCCTAGGAACTTTAAACATGGAGACTCTTCATCTGTACAAAGGTAATGTGGTTATGCAGTAATGTGCTACCGCTTTATTTTTGCTCGCGGCAGCGTAACAGCCCGTTAATTCATGTTTGTGCAGTGATGAGATGGACAAACTGGTCGATGCATGTGTGTTCTTTTATTTGCTGCATTCTCAGGGCTACAGTACAAAACTTTCAGGTGGATCCCGCACTTAAATCAAACTAAAAACTACTGAAAACAAAACAAACTCAGGCTCTATATGCCCACTTACATCTCGCATTCCTGTTCTCACACACCGGACTGCATTACCCACAATGCATCTCCCACAACACTCCCGTACACAGGTGTCGTAAAGCAGCCTCTGTCCCGCAACAAATGTCGAATAACACCACAAGGTGGCACTCTTCTTGTAACACTTAACTAAATTTTAATGTGCATAGAGAAGACAAAAGTACGACGGTGCTCCTCTAATTACCCTCCATGCTGAAGTTCCTTCTCTGTAATGATCAGTGTAGGGAACGAGAGACTGGACTCGTGTGGATGATGTTTTATTTTGTCAGAATAAAAGTACATTTTGTAAATCCCTGCACAAGTGAGCTATGTGGCAGGGAGTATAGACTAGACGTCCGGATTGACGGCCGTCTCTGTGAGCGTCAGACCGAAGCTTAATAAATTTATTTTAATTAATTATTGCAACATGTCCAATAACTTGTCAGGAAAAATATGTTAATCAATAAACAAACCAGAAGTCAAGGACAAGCAACAAAGAAGAAAGTTTTATTTACTCTCTGGAGAGGATCAATTAATTCAGAACAGACACAGTGTGTGCTATGTATGTATAAAGTTTTAGATATTGATGTTGGTTTAAATCCTCCTACAAACATCCACAGCTGCTTCTTGAGTTAAACACATAACTCACTGCACACAATGTTCTTCCTATCAAGGGTATTTATATACACACACAAGCAGTCTTTTAGACTCACACATCTGTCAAGCCCTCAAAAGAGTACAGTAGAGTAAACTAAGATATGATAGAGAAGTATATTTATTATTAATATTAAAAAACAATACATCATAGTTTCCATTACACACTGCAATATCACTACAACAGTGTGTTAATCTCAAACTCTGCCTGGACCACATCAGCATTGTTTGTTCAACCTTGATGAGACATTTTATTTTTTGTTACTTTCACTTAACTTTAAATTAACATTAAAACTATATTAACATTAAGTAAAATAACATTGAATATTAAAGGAATGGATTGTTACTTGTGCCTTAAATAATTAATGTAATAAATCAGTGTTATCATCACTCGTCCTGCTGTCTGACATCCACCTGAAATGCAGGATCATATCTCACTAACCAATTTAACTACAACAGATGAAAATAATTGTGATTCTATTTAGTATATTTCTTTATTCTATATAATGAATTTCTGGTTACTTGATCACTAGAACAAACACACTGCTTCTGAATGGTGTTAGATGTGAGCGTGACTTGCAACACAGCACACAGGTGTTGATTTTAACCTGTGATACATCTGATTAGTGTAACTTTACATTTTTAATTATTAATGTTTTGAGGCAGTTAGTTTTCCTCTCTATAACTATTGCTGTGTGTTACAAACTCTGGTGCTGCCATCTAGTGTGGAAGATGAGCTCAACAACAATAATAAATTTAAGTACAGTGGAACCTTGGATTACACAAAATTTTCTGAGAACACAGGTATATCCCAGGATTTAAAGCGTAAAAGTTCTGGGAGCACGAGGAATCATTTTCACACAGAAATTTGCCACCACATTCACACAATCACAACTTTTTAGCATTAATGATATAAAAAAACAATGGTAGATTGTGCCTTTAATACTTAAATAGCAATTGAGTCTCATTATCAAGCACAGCACACAGGTGTTGATTTTAACCTGCATTTTAGATCATGGTCAAGCCAACCGTGATAGAGACTGGAGTGTACGTA
>JAQMYJ010000010.1:624472-634969 GCA_030014305.1 Clarias laeviceps
GTTATTTGGATTTTTACAACATTATTGTTAAAATACACAGTCCTGAAAAAGGGACGTTTCTTTTTTTGCTGAGTATATATTTTTCGCGGGAGCAGGCGGGAGCGGGACAGAATCTTGCGGGAGCGGGACTGAAAAATCCGTCCCGCGCAGGTCTCTAGTTTGGAGCCCAGGTTGTGATAGCCCGGGAAGTTGATGTCTTCTAGCGCTTGGTAGTTTCATGTTCCGCCTAGGGACTTGATGTCTGCTAGAGTGCAGGGTTTGGTAAGTTAGGTCACCCCCTGTATGAGAGGTTTTTATGAGTGATCCAGTAGTGACGGCTCAAAACTCTCCACACCAAGACTTAACAATATATTTGCCAAGATTTTTGGACCCTACAAATTACCTACACACCTCAACCACCCACCTTCTAACTTAAGATTTAGAAGTTTTCATGCTGAAATTTCTTTTGTGATCAATAAAGTATCTATCTATCTATCTATCTATCTATCTATCTATCTATCTATCTATCAATCATTCGGTGTGTTTGTAGGCAGTAAGCTGTAGACAGTGTACGTAAGGATAAAGCCTGAAATAACTCTGAGTTAAATGTACAAGCAAATATCTGTGTTAAACTCAGTGGCATCTCTTCAGTCCTGATGTGGGACAGCTGCTGACATTTTCCCCAACTGCTTTGAAAACATGTTGAGGTTATTAGGCGTACCTCAGGGCCTAGTATAGGGCACATACACGTTCTGTTTTATTCATGTTCCTATTTTGTTTTCATGGATGATCTCTGTTTAGAAATAATCTACACACTCCACTCATTCACACACACACACACACACACACACACACGCACACACGCACACACAGTGTTTGTACACTGAAGTAGTTATAATTTTCCCACAGTGTGAGTGTGAGTGCTGCTGCAGTGCTGACCCTAGTGTCCTTGAGTGGAATCCTCCAGTAACGGTCAGTCACAACACCTCACCTGCAACACAGGTGTACTGTTCAGGACTTGACTCTCTACATCTCTGTTAGGGAGACAGAGAGACAGAGAGATAAATGTTAATAAACAGTAAATAATGTAAATAACACACAGCTCATATTAAGGGCTTTAACATCACATAATTTAGAAGTGAGACATAGGAAGAACACTGATAGTGACAATTCCCCATTTCATACACATTTCCATAATTTTCTTTGGATTCTGTGAAGGTTGCTTGTTTAAATTGTTTAAAGTGCTATACAAATAAAATTGAATCGAAGTGATAGTGTGTGTGTGTGTGTGTGTGTGTGTGTTTGTATGTGTGTGTGTGTGTGTGTGCGCGTGCATTAAATATTCCCCAGCAGCAGTTAATGAATATTTATTAATAAATCACTTGTGACTCTCTCTCTCTCTCCCTCTCTCTCTCTCTCTCTCTCCCTCCCTCTCTCTCTCTCTCTCTCAGTGCAGGATGAAGTGCTCAGCCTCTCCTCTCTGGCAGCTCACACACTCTATCATATCTACACGACTGTATCACACCTTCGTCCAGATCCTTTGCGGTAAGTTTTATGTGTGTGTGTGTGTGTGTGTGTGTGTGTGTGTGTGCGTGGAACATAGCCCTGGTGCTAGTTAATCGTTCCACATGGAGCCTGTCTCTTCACATTTGTGATGTGGTCCATCGGTCAGACGAGAAAACAGCAGACGGATATCTGAAGCCTTACACAGCTGGACAGGGTGTGTGTGTGTGTGTGTGTGTGTGTGTTTGACAGTAAACTATCCTGAGTGATGATGCAGTGTGATGATATCAGAAGTGTTTATTTGTTAAATAATGATCATTATTAACCTCCAAAAGAAAACATAATCCATAACTGACCTCAGTGATGTGATATTACACACCACACTTTAAAGGTTACGTATTAGACTTCTTTCTAAAGAAGTTCTCATAGAGATCTCCAAAAAATATTCTAGCTGAAACACTCTGGCTTGACTTTCTTTCTGTTTCACTCCTTTTCCAAACGTGCTGTTTCAGTGTCTGTAGTTTTAAATACCCCACCCTCCCCTCCCCAAATGCCTGCGTGTGGAAGTGTATTGCCCCAGCCATTCAGAACACAGGGAGCGGAAATGCCCATGTTCGGGACCTTACCGAGCATTTCTCACTCGATATTTTTTATTAAATCATAATAACATAATCTTTGTCCTGAGTTCTCAGTTTATAACTCGCTCTTTCCATTTCTCCAGCACGCCCCCGATTCACCAGGCTCCGTCCCCAAACCCTAAACAAGGATGACCATGCGAGCGGCAGGTTGCCATAGCGATCCGGTTAGCCATTTTGGGGACGGTGTCCTTCGTCCTCCGGTTCCAGGAGAGGAGAACGTTAAAAGGGATGCAGTTCGGCCTGAGAGCTACGAACCAGAGGGGAGGGCGTCGCCTGACCACGCCCACCCGAGTTGGGCGGAGTCCTTGAGCACACTGCTGGAGGACCAGGATGGAATCGTGCTGTTTCGGGATTTCCTCTCGCAGGAGGGAAGCACTGACGTCATCGACTTCTGGTTAGCCTGCAGCGGATTTCGGTTAGCATACTGCGCTCCTCTGAGGTACGACTCTTTCTCATGATAAACTGTCTGCTGTTGTGATGATGTCATAATCTAACCTTCACATTGACAGCGCTAGCATCTTAACCAATGGTAACTTCCTAAACAGCTGCTCGTCCACATCAGCGGACATCTTGGACAAGCGGAAGCTGAGACTCGCTAAAGCCATCTACAGGAAATACATCACCAGTGGCGGAATCGTAGCCAAGAAAATCAAAGCGGCGACAAAGAGCTGGATCCGCGAGCGCGTCCGTCACGCACAGCTGGACTCCGCGCTGTTCGAACAGGCGAGGCAGGAAGTGCAGGACGCCATGGAGGTGGAAGCGTATCCCGTCTTCCTCAGATCCGACGTCTACCTCACGTACACACAGGACGTCTGCGCCGAACAGGAAAGTCACAAATGGGAAGGAAACGGTCAGAAACAGGAAACAGGAAGTAACAAGAAGGAAGCAATGAACTCTGAACAGGAACCAGACAGCAAACAGGAAGTAACCAGCCTTATACAGGAACCAGGAAGTGGAACAAAGGAGCTGAAACAGGAAGAAGAAAATGTCGAAGTGCCGAGGTTTATTCCTGAGGTGGTAGAGAAGAGAGAGTGGGTGGAGCCTGAGATAGTCTCAGCCAATCACAGGGGATCTGAGCACTGGGAGGCGGGGTGAGTCTAATCTCTAACTTATAATAATGTTATATTCTCTCACTCTCTGTCTGTCTGTCTCAGTATCTGTCTGTCTGTCTGTCTCAGTATCTGTCTTTTTGTCTGTCTGTCTATCATTTTGACTGTCATCTCTTTTTCTATCTGTCTGTCTCTTTGTCACTTTCTGTCTTTGTCTCTCTGTATGATTGTCTCACTCTCTGGCTCTATCTGTCTGTCTGTCTGTCTCGCTATCTCTTTTTCTCTTTTTGTCCCTTTGTCTGTCTGTCTGTCTCTTTCTCTATCTGTCTCTCTGTCTGTTTGTCTTACCCTATCTGTTTCTCTCTCTCTTTCTCTGTTTGTTTGTCTTTCTGGCTCTCTAAGTCTGTCTCTCTCTATCTGTCTGCCTGTCTTTCTCTTTTTCTTTCTTCTGCCTCACTCTATTTCTCTCTCTCTCTCTGTATGACAGGTATAGACTGAAGCACAGGATCATACAGGGGTGTGTGAGAGTTGACACCCACAAAACGTCCCTCTTTCACAAACTTGTAAGTGTGTGTGTGTGTGTGTGTGTGTGATGTTATTGGCTGATTAGTTTGTTAGTCTTCCTGTGAGGAATAATGTAACCTGATTGGCTTACATTGTAATTGGAGTGTGTGTGTGTGTGTGTGTGTGTGTGTGTGTGTAGAGTACACATCGCAGACCACAGGACGTCCATACACAGCCGTGTAAGTTTGCTGCTGATCTGATCAGCCGTCTGGAGCTCGTTCAGAGGGAGAGAGAGGACTGGAGACGAGCGGCGGATCACCTACACCCAGTCTGCACGGTGCGTGTGTGTGTGTGTGTGTGTGTGTGTGTGAAAACCTATAGTAATTACTGAAGGGATCTTTGTGTTGCAGGAAGACGATGATGCTGAGGTTTCCATGGCGACCTCCTCGTGCCCCGCCCACCCTGACTCCTCCCACTCCGTGGCCCAGTGGTGTGACGCTCACGCTCAGAATCCTGACATCGTCCCGGATGAACGTGAGCAGGGTGTGAGACGGACGCCCAGCCGGAGTTCTCCTGTAACACACACACACTCACACACCTGGCGTCATGGGGACATGGCGGGAGACAATCAGAGACAAGCTCCGGGCTACAGGTGTGTGTGTGTGTGTGTGTGTGTGTTGGCTAAAAAGATGAGAAGGTTTTTTTTAAACACTAATAAAATCTTTAATATTTTCTGCACTGTGTGTTTCGCCTCCAGGGGGCAGTGTGTGTGTGAGAGCATGACGGTGGCGTATTATTTCTGCGGAGAGCTGATTCCCTACAGGACGACGGTCAGGGGCGGAGCCATCACCCTGGGGCACTTCAGAGAGCTGCTCACCAGGAAGGGGGCGTACAGGTCTCACACACACACACACATTATACACACATTATACACACTACACAATAATAATAACATCATTCAGGCTTCTACCATGAGTAGGTGTGTGTAACATGGGTTATTTCTTTGTGTGTGTGTGTGTGTGTGCAGGTTTTTCTTTAAGAAGGCCAGTGAGGAGTTCGACTGTGGGGTTGTGTATGAGGAGGTGTGTGAGGACAACGCAGTGTTACCCGTGTTCGAGGGCAGAATCATCGGGAAGGTGGAGAAGATCTACTGACCTGCTTTATTCCTCTGTGTGTGTGTGTGTGTGTGTGTTTATTGTATGAGATCAGCATGAAGTGTGAGCTTTTTGTGAGCTGTGAACTAGTGTTTATCATCATCATCATCTGTGTGTGTGAGTGTGTGTGTACAGTATAATAGCGGGTGTTGTACAGCATCATGTTATTAGACTGCAGTTCTAATGAAGTGCCTTCAGTGTTAATAACCGTCTGTACAGAGGAGGTTATTACAGTTATAGTCATGTACTGTAGTTAGCTCTGAGTGTAGGACTGGTCTAGCGCTGTGTGTGTGTGTGTGTGTGTGTGTGTGTGTGATTTCTACACTGAACTTTTTCCAATGAAAATAAAACCTGTACATGAGTACGATACTGATGTGATGTGTGTGATGTCAATCAAAGTCAAACAGTTAAAGAGACTCCGTGTCCTTCTGGCTGCTGACGTCCACAGATGGATCAGTGGAGAGACCTGTGTGGTGAACTCACTGCCGCTCCTCACGCTGCTCCAGTGTTTCTGCAGCCCTTACTTCTGTGCTGTCGCTGGAGATGATCTGCAGTCTGACCCGGAGTTTCATTAGCTATTAGCTACATATATAAGCAGACACATGGCTGATGTAATTGAGCACTAGATCAGGAACAAAAAATAATAACATCACCTTTTTGTTATGCATAGGATCGTTGTCTAAATGGCAGGTGATGAAACATCTATAACATTTACTTACAAGATTCAGGTCTGTTTTATTGCTGGATGTTTTGAACCTTGGAGTCAGAATCGCTGCAGCATTGAGCTCTGGGTCGGCCATCATACTCCCAAACCCAGTCCTCAAAGCTTGGAGAACGGTGTCAACTAATGGCTTGCAACATGTCAGCACTGGCCTGGTCTTCTCATGCTTGAGAAAGAGGGCAGTGATCCCATCTGTATGTTGGACCGTCCCTGAAGGGTGTTGATCACCTTTGCAGTGACATATTCCCCTATAACGCTTGTCTAACAGTGATGTTTTGATGGGTGGACATCTTCTCCCGATGTTGACAGTCCAGCTCAATTCACATTCAACTGGTGTGTTCTTCAAAAACGCAATGTACAGTTCATGAACTTGACACAGGTTCAGTTCAGTTGAGTTGCTGATCCGTCCATTACTAATCAACACATCGCCATGAGAAGTGACTACAAGGATGAGATGAACAGTGACAGGGTCATTGTGTCAACATCGCCACACTTTGCAAATAGTTTGTCCTAGAACAGGAGCTACTGTAGGACAAACTGAACTTTTCTGTCTATCGTGGTAAATGTGGTCAAGTTAAATGTCCCGATGTCCGCTAACTCTAAAATTTACTCACTTCTGCTTCACCACATAGACAAACACTAAAAAGACCTGTAGACTCCTGTCTAATACCACCAACCACTGCTGTTCTCAAACCTGCACAACTGTTCATTCAAACCCAGTCTCTGACTAGTAAAGAGCCACTGCTGTCACTCTTTGACGAGAGCACGCTCAGACATGTTCCTGAAAGAACTTCAGTTAACTTATTCACATTACACGATTAGCTAACTTCAGTTTTTAATGCTAACCAACATCAGTCTAAAAGTTAGCAGAGGAAGAACAACTTAGCATGCAAATTTAGCCAGGTATAAAATCGTTTGACTTCCCAATCAACAACGTCAGCCGACAAATATCCTTTAATACACTTTATCAAACATCTCTGGAGCTCACTCTGAAATTAAGGACAACTTTACTTCAGGAGTTCAGGAACAGTTCAGGAATTGGGCTAAACATACCATACATACCTCAACATGCTTCCTCAGGTTGGATGGTGAAGTTTTGTAGGCTGTGATGTGTTGTTTTAGGCAAACAAAGTAAACACTGAAAACGAAAACAATCTTTTATTGTTTTGGGGAAAAAAAACTATATAATTTCCCCAGGTATGGCCATGGAGTTCCACATTCCTTGGCAGGACCTGCTTCGTCCTCGTCCCTCTGAATTGGTAACACAGTGGTTAAGGTGTTAGACTACTGATCAGAAGGTTCTAAGTTTAAACCCCACCACCACCACGTTGCCACTGTTGGGCTCTTGAGGAAGGCCTTTAATCCTCAATTGCTCAGATGTAAAACAAAAAAAATAATAATGTAAAATGGTAAAATGAACGTTTTTCTTGGATAAGGGCGTCTGCCAAATGCTTAATGTTGATAGGCTGTAGAGGATCACACCACATTTTTACGAGGGTAACAGCATCAAAATAGCCAAAAAGTAACAAGTACTTGGCCACTTGGATAAAAAATATAGTGGCGGGAAAAGTACAATATTTGTCTTTCAAATCTAGTGAAGATATCAAAAGTCAAAAGTACCCCATAACATTACACTTGAGTAAAGTAGAGATGCCCAAAAATTATATTTACGTGTACAATATCAAGTAAATGTACTTCAGTACTGTCCACCTCTGCTTAGAATTAAACAACGTAGGGTTCACAGAGATGCCTTTTAAAATGATTGTGTTTAAACGATCAAACGTAGTGCTAACGATATCAGGCATGTGGTCATAATCTTATGGCTATAATTTATATTTCTTATTGCCAAGTGATCAAACTGTTTCTTTACACGAACAGAAAATGATCTGAGAGCTGAGAGACTTCAGGACAGAGGACAAGCAGGACGAGAAACTGAACACAACAGACCCTTGGTGAGGAAAACTAACATGATTAGATATTAGATTAAATCTGAGAGGATGCTTGAGTGTGAAATGTTCCCACACAGGTTTGTGTGTATCGTGTTGTTCTCTTTATTTACTGATAAAACATTTATAACGTGTAGTTAAGAAAAAAAAAAGTGTTGTGAACATGTCTTTCCAACCATCTGGCTGTAGAGGTCGCTGCAGTCACCGCTGCACATAAGAAGCAGCAGCAACAGAAGAAGAAGTAGCGTCTGTTTTTATCCCGCCCCTGCGCTGTGATTGGCTGGTTAGTCACCGGCTCTTCGGGTCTGTGCAATCAGCGCGACGCTCGCGAGGTAAACTGCAGACCCGGAAGAGAATACAAATATCACTAGGGCTCTCGCGCAAAGCTGCGCGCGCGAGCGTGTGAGTAAAAGTGTGTGGTTAGCCGTGAAGCTAGCAGGTTGTGTGTGAGGTGATTTTTTTAAAAATTATTATTATTCCCGGAGATGGACGCGCTGGCGGTGGTGTTGGACGAGGTGGCGCTGGAGGGTCTGGACGGGATCACTCTGAGCTCCCTGTGGGTTCGGCTCCAGGCCAGGCAGCCCCGGTTCTCCCTCAGTCTGGACCCTCTGACCCGGGACTACGTGTGGAGGTTCCTGGTGTCCAGTCACGATGAGGTGGGGTTCTACCTCCTGCCTCAGGATAGACCCCCGGTCACCTTATACGACCGGTCAGTCTCTCTCTCACACACACACACACACACACGTCACCCACCATCACCTCAGAGTGGGGTTCTGTAGTGACGTCACATAAGTCAACTCGTGTCCCCTGTTGATCTTGTTAATGCCATATGCTCTATGTGAACGTGCTGACCTGTGTGTGTGTGTGTGTGTGTGTGTGTGTGTGTGTGTGTGTGTGTGATCCATACCGCTGCAGGTTCCAGAACATCGACCCAGACACGGGGATCCAGGAGCTGTGTCGTATGCCGGGGCAGAACGACGATGTTTACCCCCCCAGCGTGGTGCAGGACGACCCCGGGGGCATCCAGGGCTCGTGTCTCTACTACAGAGAGAGACGGGACATGAACAGTCTCATCAGGACAGAGACAAACACACCCCGAGTCACACTGCAGGAGGCACAGGCACAGTCAGTACACACACACACACACACACACACACACACACACACACACACACACACATGCGTTATTATTATTGTGTGGTGATGATAACAGTGCTGAGTATGTTGTTTGTTTGTTTGTTTGTTTGTTTGTTGAGGTGGGGGGAGAAGCTGGTGATGGTGGCGAGTCAGCAGGTGAGGATCCGCGTTCTGATTGGCTCTGAGGGAAACTCTGAGCTGAGGCTGAGCGACCTGTCGTACTGTATCTTGGAGAGACTGGGACGAGCGCGCTGGCAGGGGGAGCTACAGAGAGACCTACAGAGCATCGCGTCCAAGTACACACACACACACACACACACACACACACACACACACACTGATGATGATGATGATGATGATGGTTACCACTGAGGTGTGTTTAAATGACGCTGCTCTCTGATTGGTTGTTCAGACTGGATTCAGGGAAGATTCACTACCTGCGCAAGTCTTTGGATAAGAACGGACTCATCACCATGCAGTCGCACGTCATACGTCTCCCCACCGGGGGGCAGCAACACTCCATCCTGCTGCTGCTCAAACGCTTCCACGTTGACAGGTGTGTGTGTGTCGGTACTTTATTTATTTACTGAGACTGACCAGTACATAGGCCACGCCTCCTTCACTGTCAGTCATATGCTTACACACACACACACACACACACACACACATGCTCTTTTACTCTCTGTCACACACATACACAGACCCAGAGTGCAGTAGTAATGTGTGTGTGTGTGTGTGTCCTGTGTCGTGGTCTCAGGCGGAGTAAATACGACATCCTGATGGAGTTAACGTCCAACCTGCTGTCTGAACTTCCCAACAACATCGGCATCATGATCAAACTGAGGGACCAGCTGGTGAGCACTGTGTGCGTGTGTGCGTGTGTGCGTGTGTGCGTGTGTGTGTGTGTGTGTGTGTGTGTGTGCGTGTGTGCGTGTGTGCGTGTGTGCGTGTGTGCGTGTGTGCGTGTGTGCGTGTGTGTGTGTACCTGCGTTTACTCACTATAAGTGTACAGAATGTCAGAGGTCAGGAGTGGGGTGTTCTCCTTTACACCTGCAGCATCACTCCGCTCACTAGTGAGCGTGGCCTGTATCTAGTCTGGATAGGGTTTTAAAGCAGTATCACATTGTGTGTGTGTGTGTGTGTGTGTGTGTGTGTGTGTGTGTGTGTGTTCTCTCTGCAGCACATCTGTGAGCGAACGTTTAAGAAGATGTTTCAGTACATGCAGGCGGCTAAGATGGTGAGCATCGTGACCCTCCCACTGCAGGAGTTAAACCCAGAGGCAGGACCCTGCAAGACCAAGAGGGGTCAGTGTACACATCTGTACACACATCTGTACACACCTTCATACCTCTATATACACCCCTGTACACCTCTGTATTCTCACTGTCTCTGTCTCTGATGGGTTCTCAGGGACGGACGTCCGCGTTCGCTGTCTGAAACTTTTGAAGCCGTATAAAAGAAACCAGGTAGATGATGATGACGATGATGAGAATAACGATGAAGAAGGGGACGTCCCTGTTAAGTGGAGTGGACGGGCGCAGGCTCGTGATATCGAGAGAGATCTCCTGTCTCAGGCCTACGACATCGGTCAGTTCATCATCATCATTATCATCATCATTAAAATATTAAACTTCACCATAATGACATAATAATAATAATAATAATAATAAACTCTTCTTGTTTCCACTAGTTTACACTGGTTCTTGTTTACAATAGTTTACACTGGTTTACAGTTGTTTACACTAGTTTACACTAGTTTACAGTTGTTTACACTAGTTTACACTGGTTCTTGTTTACACTAGTTTACACTGGTTCTTGTTTACACTAGTTTACACTGGTTCTTGTTTACACTAGTTTACACTGGTT
>JAQMYJ010000010.1:727378-738065 GCA_030014305.1 Clarias laeviceps
TCTAGGGCACTCACAAGGTAGTACACTCAGACTCTAGGGCACTCACAAGGTAGTACACTCAGACTCTAGGGCACTCACAAGGTAGTACACTCAGACTCTAGGGCACTCAGTACTCTAGGGCACTTACAAATTAGTACACTCAGACTCTAGGGCACACAGTACTCTAGGGCACTCACAAATTAGTACACTCAGACTCTAGGGCACTCACAAATTAGTACACTCAGACTCTAGGGCACACAGTACTCTAGGGCACTTACACTGTAGTGCACTCAGACTCTAGGGCACTCACAAGGTAGTACACTCAGTCTCTAGTACACTCAGACTAGTACACTCAAACTCTAGTCCATTCAGACTCTAGTCCCCTCAGGCTGTAGTACACTCACAAGGTAGTGCACGTAGACTCTAGTACATTCAAACTCTACAGCATTCAGACTCTAGGGCACTCACAAGGTAGTACACTCAGACTCCAGTACTCTCAGGATGACGTACACTCAGACTCTAGTCCACTCAGACTCTAGTCCACTCAGGGGCCTGAGCCTACTAGAGTGATCCTGATTGTACTACAGTCTGTGTATAATGTAGAGTATAGTGACATTATAATACGTACACACTTATGGAGGTCTTGACTTCTATCCCTCCTGTGTGTGTGTGTGTGTGTGTGTGTGTGTGTGTGTGTGTGTGTATAGAGTTCGTCAGCACTGACAGTCTGTGCTCCGCCCTCGACTCTGGGCTGCAGATGGGAAACAGGAAGTTAAACATGTGTCCCGCTCTCACGCCCCCTCACATGCACACCTGGACACATACAAACCCCGTTACCATGGAAACGGCAGAAGAAGCAGCGGGTTCAGAGGCGGGGGCAGTAAGTGAGGAGGCGGAGCCTGACGCACTCACCTGTGTACAGGTAAAGCTGGTACAGTTTCACATGCTAAACATCTGAGAGCCAATCTGAATTAGCCGTTTGGCTACCTAGCTAGTGTACTGTGTTATGTAAACATGAGCAGGAGGATAGTTAGCGTGTTTGCTGAATGGATGATGTATTAAATAGCTAGCGTGCTAACGAGCGGGCGTGGTGTGTACAGGATGGAGGGATGCAGTGTGTGATGCGGGCGTTGGACAGGAACGTGGGGAAAATGTTCAGAGTGCTGGAGCGACACACACTCAGCGTGGTCATCCTCCCTGGGATTATACGGTACACACACACACACACACACACACAGAGTCATCAAGTCGCCATAAATGTTGGTGCTTCATACCTGTAATAGTGATCAGATGTTAAGAAGTTAAGCCACGCCCCCAGACACCGCGTAATGTGTGTGTGTGTGTGTTTCTGCAGAAACAAGGTGGAATATCCTGGCCTCTGTTTCCTTCAGGTGAAGCAGGTCTAAGTCAAAAGTCGCTGGACCTCGTCTCACCATGGCAACCAAAAGTGACCTTCGCGGAAGAAATGCATTCCAGTGTTATGGTCTCCATAGTGTGTGTGTGTGTGAGAACCAGTTCCAGGTTATGGTATCCATACGAGAGTGTCTTCCCTCTGAAAAACTGTCTCTCTCTCTCTCTCTCACACACACACTGTAGAACATAAACATCTCAATGTTTACAGATATTTTAAAGAGAATGTGTTGTGGTTTTATAACACTGGTGTTTTCATTTTAAGTATTTTTTACTTTTTTGTACTAAAAACACATTTTACGAAAAGCGTGTGT
Source organism: Clarias laeviceps (assembly GCA_030014305.1). Classification (NCBI taxonomy): domain Eukaryota; kingdom Metazoa; phylum Chordata; class Actinopteri; order Siluriformes; family Clariidae; genus Clarias; species Clarias laeviceps. The sequence continues at coordinate 729,082 of JAQMYJ010000010.1, forward strand.
GTGAATCAATCATTCTCGAGCATTTGATGTCCAGGCTGCTTCCGAGAAGCTTTACTGAAATAAAGATTATGGAAATGAGGCAGGAGGTCTCTAGGGGTCAAAGGTTGGAGGGGAACAGGGTTAGCTGGAGCCTCTGGAAAGTTGTGGGGCGGGGCACTGAGGAACAGTTGCAGTTTAAGGAATTGTTGTTCTGACCGTGGGAGAAATTAGAAGGTCTGTGAAAAGATGAGAGCCACCACCAGGGGGAGCCTCTAAAAAACCTGGAGTACAAGTAGTCCTCTACTTATGAATGAGTTCTGTCCCGGGAGCACGTTCATAAGTCAGATCTGTTATTAAGTCAGACAGTGAGACTTGTACGCCTTTGACACGAATAAAAATCATACCAGTCCACGTGATTTAATTTCTGTCCCCCTTTCCCCACACTGCCATCATGTGGCCAAAAACTATAACCACACCTAAGGACATTAATCTCACAGCGTTCTCTCTGCGCCTTTAAATCACGAGGGGAATCCCGGACAGCATTTTATCTCAGAGCTGTTTTCCACTGTGAACTAATTTCTCCCGGGCAATACACGTGAGCTACTTCATAGATGTGAACAAATCGCTGAATGTTCTTAGCTGCGCAGTCGTTCACAAGTCGGGGACTACCTGTCGTTCTAGTTGGATTGATCAGAGATCTGTGTCTGGAGACTCCAGACAGCTGAAGGGGGTGGAGCTAAAACCAAAAGTCTAGAGTAAAACATGTCAGAAGTTTAACATGAACCCAACAGGAAACATTTCACAGATTTGACCCGCCTTTCCTTCTAGAAGCCCCACACCTTTAAAATGAAGACAATAATCAGCCGTTACTAAGAAACATTCTTTAATTCTTTTCTCCTCTCAGAAAGAGGACGTCATCATACAAAAAGGAAACAAAATGACATAGCCTTGTTCTGAAAGAGTGTTTAGTATTTTTTGTTTAACCCCTCCCCTTCCTGCCGCGAGAGACGAGACGAAAAGACGCAAAACATTCAGACAACATGCAGTCTCACGGGGGAATAAATAGAGTGGCTCGATGGGGCATGTTCACTAAAAATAAAAAAAAGAAAAGAAAGAGTGGGTGGGAGGAGTAAGGGTAAGGGGGCGGAGTTACATAATCAACAGGAGAAACATACACACTTAAAAATATCAGATGAAACAAAGAACCGTACAGTGTTTTAAAAAATATCTTATCATAATCATCACATTTTTAATCTTCTACACCTGTTCGAGGATCATACACACACACACACACACCTCGAGGGCATAAAAAAAAGTGTGTGTGTGAGAGATATACACCACAACAACGTTTATGGCTTATGTCAGCCTGCGTGATCCAGCAGCCTCTCCTCTGATTGGCTGTTGAGTAGCTGCGTCGTTAAATGGAGGCTTCTGATTGGCTCTCGGAAAAAAGACGCTCAGCAAAGTGGTCCCTCCTGACAGCCAATCCAAAGAGACGTGTAAGTGAAGGAAGGTCTCTTCTGACTGGCTGTGGGGGAGGCGGTGTTCTCCCAGACGGAGGCCCCTGATTGGCCGATCGCTCAGCCGTGCGTTTGAAATTTTATTTATTATTTTTTTAAGGTGAAGACCTTGGGTCAGTCGCCGCTACCAGACCTGAGGGACGTCGAACAGACCGGAGGACACGTCCTGAGACCCTGCTGGGACGACAAAGGCTTTTTAAAAAAAAAAAAAAAGAACAAACAAACACTCAAAAAAAAAAAAAATTTATAATATTGATTTTGTACCGGGATTCTGATTGGCCGGGGACTGTGGTGACGTGACTTCTGACTTTGCATCGTCTTTGTCTGGGCTTGTTGATGCGCCGCTTCCTTCAGACCTAAACACACACATCGTACGCTATAATAATAATAAACGTGTTAAATGATTAAAGCCTGGCGCTGTGAGACCTACGTGGTCCTGAGCCAGTCCTCCGTCGTTTTGGCGTCTGCGGCGTCGCTGAACGACGAGTCTGCGCTCGCGGCGTCTGAAACAAACCCATGCCGGATGTTAGTTACGTTTCCGACTCTCACACAAAATATCCAGTCAACACTACAATCCAGTACCGGAGGTCTTTTTCCTCTTGGTGCTGCTGTAGTCGGTCCAGCTGTCGGCGATGTACTCGTACTCAGCGTTCGGGTCGTCCTGGGTCGGGCTGATGCCACGTTTCCCCCTCAGACTACACACACACACACACACACACACACACACACACACACACACACAGTCTTTATTAAAAAACACTACCATCACATCCCTCACCAGGAGTGTTCCGGTCGTGTACTCACCGGTCGTGTCCTGAGGAAGCTGCTGTCATGGCGACGGTGCGGTGGGCGGGCTCCGCCCACCCGTCCTCCCCCCACTTCCTGTGCGCGTGCGTGTGCTTCTGTTTGGACTGCATGTACTCTGCGTACGTCTGGATGCGGTAGCTCTCTGCGTACTGACTCGTGTTCACCGCTGACGAGACAAACGACATCATCATCATGTGATCATGAATAAACGAGAGACTGTGAGGGTGATGTAATGACGTACCGATCTGCACCTGCTCCAGCTGGCTGAGGGACACGAACGCAGACGTATCGTCCACCCAGGACACCTGGATGTTTCCTGAAAAGACACCGTTACACCAGGTCACACTCAGGGAGACAGACGGACAGACGGAGTACTTTATTAATCCCAAGGAGAATCGTTATCGTAACAGCAGGCAGGTCACAGATTATACAAACAACAAGTGAGAACTGCAGTGAGGGGGACGTTAATGCAGGACGTGAGCACAGTGTAATGAAGACTGAATGTCTTCAAACTCAGTGTGTTTATTGTGATGTCAGAGAAAGACCTCCCTGTCCTGACTCAGAGCAGAGCTACTGTAAAGTCTAACTGCAGTCAGCAGAAAAGACCTCCAGCAAGTTGTGGAGGTGAGGTGATCTGAGGTGTTCTCCATGAGGGTTAACAGTCTGTGTGTCACATCATCTCTCCACCACCAGCTCCAACACTTTACAGGAGGAGTGCCGGGTATTGAGCTTGCCGCCTTCTTGAGTTTCTTAGGTGGAAGTGAAGAACATTGCACTCGCCACAACAGGCTGATAAAAGATCTGCAACATCTTGGCTGCAGGACCAGAGTTTCCTCAAGACGTAGAGTCTGCGCTGTCCAGCGTCTGTGTTAGATTTCCAGTCCAATCTGTTGTCAACTCTAAGATATTTGCAGTTCTTCACCACCTCCACCCCCTCACCCAGAATGTAGACTTGGTCCTCCTGAGATCCACCACCTCCTTGGTCTCAGTCACATTCAGGACGAGATGGTTCCACACACACACAACTGCAGAATCATCTGAGAACTTTTGTTAATGACGGGTTTGTACTGGAAGTCTCAAGTCTATAACGTGAAAAGAAAAGGGCAGAGTACCGCACCCTGAGGTGCTCCGGTACCATCACTTTTTCAGACATGCATCCTTACACACTGTGGTCTGCCCGAGTTTGGTGAAGATAAACAATGACATCATCCACACCAACCTGAGGGAGGAGTGTGTGTGTGTGTAGCTGGAGAAGTGAAATGTACTGAGTGCAGGTGAGTGGATGGTAGAATACGAGGACACATGGGTCAGGGGTAGGGAGACGAGTAGACGGATGGACAGAGACTGGGAATAAGGGGGGGGAATGGAGGAGGAGGAGAAGGTTCAGGTATAACTCAACAATGGAGGCGTGTGTGTGGGTGTTACCGAAGGCGTTGAACAGCTGGTACAGGTCGCTGGTTTTCCACTCTTTAGGGAAGGTGACGTACAGGACATTATCCCGCTTCGGCTGCACTGAAACACACACACTACAGTGTTTTTCACACACACACACACACACACACACACACACACACGGAGAGAGAATTCTGACTTACAGTCTGGTCCACTAATGTTTAGGTAAGGAATATCAGCCACCCGCATCAGGAACAACCTGCAACACACACGTGCACACGGGGAGGAGGGAGGGGTTTAGTTTTAGTTTAGTAGATGAGCATCAGTGATTTGAAGTCAATGCAGCAGCTACAGGAAGCCAGTGCATAGAAAAACTTAGACAGGTTACACACACACACACAACTTGCTACCTCAGAGTGTGTATGTGTCCTTACTTGTTGTAAAAGGGCTCTATGAGATTGGAGCGAGCGGAGATGTGAGCTCTCGGAGGGGTGAGGAATGAACCTAGAACACACACACACACACAATCATTATGCTGAATTACAGTGTTAATGTTCATTCTCTCCCTCTCACACACACGTACCTAGGAAGTTGGCCATGGAGATGAAGCAGAGCCCGGTGATATAAGCATCGTAGCCGGCTTCATGCAGCTGCTCAGACGCCGTGTCATAACTCTGAAACCCCTCAGACCATTCTACACACACACGATGAGGCATAGGGTAAGTTTTTGGGTTTCAGTGGGTGACGCTTCAGTGTCTTGTCATTATTTTGTGGTGTGTGTGTGTGTGTGGGACTCACCCACTCTGGGCGCTTTGAAAGGTTTCTCCTTTAGCTGTTTCTCCAGCTCTGCCAGAGAAGTATTAGTGATCAGCTCCTGTCACACACACACACACACACACGTTATTATAAGCGCACATACACACACACACACACAGCACCGTGTCAGTTCTGAGGTTCTGTTGTACCTTAAAGGGGTGTGTCGATGCCATCAGCTTGGTGTCCAGGAGCCTGGGGCAGAAAGGCACACGTTAATACCCCCATTGTGTGTGTGTGTGTGTGTGTGTATATACACACAGGGGTTGGACAATGAAACTGAAACACTGGACAGTTTAGTGATGGAGGTTTCATGGCTAAATTTGACCAGCCTGGTGTCCGATCTTCATTGATTCCACCAGTAAGAGCAGAGTGTGAAGGTTTAATTATCAGAGTAATAGAACAGTTTTGCTTAAAATATTGCAATGCACACAACATTATGGGTGACGTATCAGAGTTCACAATTTCAAATTGTTGGTGCGCGTCTCCCTGGTGCATCTGTGACCGAGACAACATGTCTGTGTGATGTATCAAGAGCCACGGTATCCAGGGTAACGTCAGCAAACCACCAAGAAGGACGAACCACATCCAACAGGAGTAACTGTGGACGCAGGAGGACGCTGTCTGAAAGGGATGTCCGGGTGCTAAAACATAAAACCACACCTGCCCAACTCACTGCAGAATTAAATGTGCACCTCAACTCTCCTGCTTCCACCAACACTGTTGGTCTGGAGCTCCACCGGGTCAGTGTACATGGCCGGGCTGCTGTAGCCAAACCTTTGGTCACTCGTTCCAACGACAAACATCAGTTTCAATGGTGCAGGCAGTGAAAATCTTGGGCTGTGGACAATGTGAAACACGTATTGTTCTCCGACTCCACCTTCACGATCCGACAGAGTTACAGTGTGGATAAGATCCAGAGAAGCGCACAGTACCACCCAGACTGCTGCATGTCCAGAGGGAAGCATGAGGGTGGATCAGTGATGGTTTGGGCTGCAACAGCATGACATTCCTGAGGGCCAATACTTGTGCTAGATGGGTCGCGTCACTGCCAAGGACTACTGGACCATTCTGGAGGACCATGTGCACCCAGTGGTTCAAACCACTGAAGGTGGTGCCGTGTATCAGGACGATAATCACCAATACACACAGCAAGACTGGTGACAGAGTGGTTTGATGAACATGAAAGTGGAGTTGAACATCTCACATGACCTCCACAGTCACCAGGTCTAAATATTATTGAGCCACTTTGGGGTGTTTTGGAGGAGCGAGTCAGGAAACGTTTTCCTCCACCAGCATCATGTAGTGACCTGGACCTCTGGACACTGTGCAGGACTCGTATCGGTCATTCCCAAGACGAACTGATGCCGTACCGGCCGCAAAAGGAGGCCCAACACCATAGTAATGAATTATTGTGGTCTAAAACCAGATGTTTCAGTTTCATTGTCCAACACCTGGATATTTATACATTAGTGTATTAGTGTACACATCTACAGCTGTGTGTTTATTCTACAGCAGTGACACTACAGAGATACTCACCAGGGGAACACACACATCGTCAGCTCTTTGAACTCGTCCAGGTCCTGCACGCACACACACGCACACACAGTTTATAGATCACACACACACAGCTGTAATAACCTTCCACAGAGCTGTGACCTGCAGTAGCGCCTCACCTCAGGTAGGGGGCAGTAGAACTGGTGGATGGTGTGCATGACGTCCAGCAGCATGTTGTGACCCACCACGAGTTTACCCTGTGTGTGAGGAGAGCAACACACACACACACACTCATGACACACACACATCTCACTAACAGTATTAAAGTATTAAATTAAACTCACAGATTTAGAGATGGCGTGTATGACTCTGGAGAAGCCGACCGCGTCGTTCAGTTCCTCCTGCACACACACACACACACACACACACACACACACACACACACACACACACACACACACACACACACTTAACACAAACCAAATCAACACTAATTAAACTGTAAAGTGATGTAAGGCTGTAAGGTCAAAGGTTACCTGCTCTCGTTCGTGCTTCTGCTGCTCGATCCTCTTCCTCTCCTCCTCATCCACCTTACTGATCTGGATGAACCGTTCTTTCTGGAACACACACACACACACACACACACTCTTATAAAACCATGATCTTTAGAGAACAGCAGTATAAATAAGATCAGAACGTCTATATTGTGATCCTGTTTGATGTCGAGTGACTCCTGGGATCATCATCATCATCATCATCATCATCACTTACCTTCTCATTCTCTACAGTCTCAATATGAAGACCTTTAGGAAACCTGCAGGACAGGAAGTCACCACACACACATTAAAAGATGTTATAAGTAAATAAATTAACAAACATAAATAAAATAATAACTAATAAAAATAAAAAAAAAAGAGGAAGAGACACGTTCCCGGGCTGGGAATTGAACCTGCACCCTGCAGGTGTACAGCAATAGAGCCAACCAATAAAATCCCCCTGTGCTGCCAAATGCTAATTATTATTATTATTATTATTATTATTATTACTACTTTAAATGACGTTAAAATACAAACTGAGGTGCAAAACGATGTTACTGAACATCAGACTGTGTGTTACATCAGTGGAGTTTTTGTCTTTATGCTAATAAACTACAAACACACACACATTAGTACAGTAGAGTCTCAGTGAGTCACTCACTTCCAGTTGAGGGTCTGATAGATGAGCTTCCTCTGAAACCTGGGGGGAGGAGAAGTGAAAGTGAAAGTAAAGCCTGACAGCAGTGTGTGTGTGTGTGTGGAGGTCAGTCTCACCCAGAGCACGGCTCCAAGTCCACCGTCTTCTCAGAGTTGTTCAGAAGCGCTTCCACCTTCTCCCTGTCAACACACCATCATCTCCATAAGGTCACACAGGAATGAACTCCAGGGTCACTTTTACTCACGTGTGCGCGTGTGTGTGTGTGTGTGTGTTGGAGACACTCACACGACCCTGCTGATGAACTCCCGGTGCTCCTCAGGAATGTTCATGGGCCCCCTGCCGGTGGTGGGTGAGATGTGTGAGGGCGTCCCCATGCCGTTGTTCTGGACACGCCTCTCCTCATACTGTTCCCTCAGCTGAGACTCCTCCCCCTGGTTCAGGTACGGGATCCCTACGGCAACCAGGTACACCAGGCGTGGTGCGGTCAGAGGAGTGTGTGAGATTATAGTACTGTAATGATGTTAACATGGAGAGTGTGTGTGTGTGTGTGTGTGTGTGTGTGTGTGTGTTAAAGTACTGTGACTCACCGTTACGGAACACCTTGTTGAAGTCGAACCCCTGACTGGCCAGGAAGTCAATACTGGAGCTCTGAGATAAAGAGAGAGACACAAAGAGACAGAACTCAATCCTCAACAACTGTCCTCTTCATCATGGACACCCACAACCCCTGGGACAACCCTGGGACACCCCTGGGACACCCCTGGGACACCCCCTTACCTGACAGATGAATTTAATATCAGGTGACGCTCTGCTGAACGGTTTGGGGAAAACGTAAAAGTTAAAAGCCTTCGTGAAGTACCTGTAAAAGAGTACACACACACAGTATAGTGTATACATGTACGTATTAAAGTTTGGATGTAAATGTAGGGGGCGTGGCCAGGACGACTCACCTGGACTGTGATTGGTCGTATCTAAAAGCACACAGACCGAACTGAAAGAGCAGGAAGTCCATCGAGTGCTGCAGGAAACACACACACACACAACTGTATTAGAGCTCCAGTTTCACACTGCAGGATGATCACACACTCTACACATCTCTGTGGACGAGCCGTTACTATGGCGACCGCAGTGTGACCACTCAGGACGCTCCTCTGTCTCACCTTCCTGAGTTTACTGTAGCGCTCCTCCGGTGTGTCCATCCCGTTAGTCAGCATGCTCACCGCCGGCCCGTCACTCAGACCTCATCACACACACAGAGAGAGAGAGAGAGAGAGAGAGAGAGAGAGAGAGACACACGCTCTCTTTAATACACATGGAGTCAGGCTTTACACCAGAACACACAGGAATAATAATAAGACTAAACACTGACAGGAGGGGGGGGGGGTTACCATGGCAACGGGGCAGGTCACCTGACCAGGCGAGTAATAACATTATTACACTGAGTGTCACAAACACACACACACACACTCCTGCAGCTTTATCAGCTTTAACTCTACCCCCCCCCACACCCACACACACACACACACACACACCTGAGAACTCTCCATCGATGGCCAAGAAGTCGGCCTCGCGCACCGCGCTGTAGACCACACTGAGAGAGGACTTAAAACCTGCAGGGACACACACACACACACGCGCGCGCGTGCACAGAGTCAGTCAGTGTGAGGGAGCGGGGGAGAGAAATCTCTCTCTCTCTCTCTCTCACACACTCTCACACACACTCACACACTCACTCACTCACTCACCCACACACACACACACACACCCACACACACACACACA
>JAQMYJ010000010.1:772506-787883 GCA_030014305.1 Clarias laeviceps
CACACATCTGATAACGTTATGTCGTCTTAAACAACACGCCGTCTCTGCACTCATCACTTCTAAGTCCTTCTGAATCGCCTCTGAACCGTCCGTGTCGTTCTGTTCACGGCTAACGCTTAGCTACAAAGCTATAGTGATGTGTCGGTCGCAAGTTATTCTGCTTCACGTGATTGGTCAACTACATGTCATGAAGTGTGTGTGTGTGTGTGTGTGTCCCCGCACTGATCAGGAGGGGAGGGGCAGGGTTTCAGACACAGAACACAGAGAAACGGAGGAACAGGAGGGAGGGAGAGACAATACACTGGAAAAGGTGCGAAAATAGTGTGACAGCAGGAAACGAAGTAAAATTTGGATGCATTGCAATTATGTAGACAATAAAAAGGCAGAGTGTAGATTGTGCAAGGTTAAAATTTTATATTTCGAGCAGGCTAAATAAAAATAACTAATAAACATTTGATATAATTATGTTTTTTTACATTAGTAATTAATTTTACACATAATTTTACATGATTGATAATAAATTAATTTAAGCAACAAAATATATGAGGAGCCACCTGGGAGTGGGAAGATCAGATCTTTTTAGTGAGCAGAGACAAAATAACTGACTCTCTAAAAAGAGACGGAATTTCCACCACTACAAAGCTAACTAGCTTCTAACACAAGGCTGAATCCCAAATCCCTCTCTAACCCCTGAACAAGGGCACTACCTGGTGTGTATTATAATTTTATAATATATTGTACAACAGCACAACCTCGAGTGTGATACTGATTAATTAATATGTTATAATCTTGTTTAATTCAAATATGTATGTAATTCATTGATTGTTTGGTTTCTCTCGCGTCACTCTCTGGACAGAGAGGCCTCCTCCAGTGATTCCACCCATAGTCACCATCTGTAAGTCATCATCACAACGTTACGATACATTTCATTAAACTGATTTTATTGACAGACTTATTGAATAATCCATGAGTTTATTCAATCAGCTTGTAAACTAAATAGCTTTGCTTTGGATGCATGGCTAGTTTGGCCACGCCCACTTAACTGCATACCAGCCTAGGGAATGAAACATGGTCGCATAACCAGAATCAGATTAGTAAGTAAGTAGTAAGCGAGTAAGTAAAAACTGACCTAGCCTCCTTTGTTCCTTTAGCGCCTTTGGAAATTGACGAACGGACCGCTCACAAAAGACTTCAGGTCACCAACAACGGAAAATCTGTGCGCGGTGTCCAGTCGCCGATAGCCCGACCCGATGATCCGAGGCGCTACGATGTAGCGATTGCGGCTCTCGCAAAAACGTCCTTCACCTCGGGGAAGCATTACTGGGAGGTGCAGGTGAAAGACAAGGCATGCTTCGTGGTGGGCGTAGCATCCGAAACGGCACCCAGGAAAGGAGTGATCTTATACAGGCCCAGCATCGGCTACTTTACCTTATATAGGCTCAACGGGAAGAACTATAAGCAAAATGATAACCCTGAGCTGCTCAACTTGGTGGACCAACTCAATATCATCGGGATCCTCCTTGACTATCATGCAGGGGAGGTGGCCTTCTATAACGCTGAGACCAGAGCACTCCTCTTCACGTTCAGCGGATACCATTTTACAGTAGGGCTTTACCCGTTTGTGGCCACGTGTGGCACAGACAGCCCAAAGGATTGGCCCATAGAGCTGCTGGATACGGCCTTGCCACTGTGGCTCAAAGCATAACACACACACACACACACATACATCTATAAAAATGTATTACACAGTTTTAACTTGTGCATAATTGTCTCAAATAATAAACAGTCTTGCTTTCATGTTTCTTTGTTTTATTTCAGTCTGCATTAGAATCCGAGTCAGCAACAACACGTGAAATATACCTTCATATGCAAATTAGAAACATCCACCGTTATTGTGTTGGCTAACTTAGCTAGCTGACCAGTTCGCCCCTAGACCAGTGGTTCAGAACAACTCCAGACCTGTCACCTGTCCTGCATGTCAATAAAGAAGAAATGCTGTTAATTGGCTGAATAGTTAAATCAGGTATGCTGGGAGCTGAAACTAAAATGTACAGGCCAGGTGGTTCTTCAGGCCTGGACAACCAGGTTACACATGGAACTAAACCTGCAGTAATATACTGGTGTCCGAAGCTAACACTGGCCAGGGTAGCTAAAGAGAGGCTAAACCCGAAGCGTGCACAGTCACGCACACAAAGTTTTAGTAAAAGGTTTTGGTAGAAACATTTCTGTTAGAAGGACAGATGGTTTTCCTGAAAGGGTTCCATCTGGACTCGCTGTGTGAAAAGGTCACTGATTGGAAATGGCTTTTCTGTTAAAAAAGACAATTTAAGAGCAAAATGAACAACGAAACAGCAAACAATATAAAATGTGCAACATGGCTAAAGGTTACGCAGTCTGGTCTACGCTGAGAGTTATTTTAACGATGTTATTACCTGATGCAGGGCAATAATCTGGGTCTTCTGAACCGGTCTTTGGGTCAGGTGTTCTAAAGCAAGAAGAAAATTCAGTGCCTGAAAATTTCATGAAATTTTTTGTTCCAAACATTTACTAAAAGTGTCACAACTACCGTATGATATCATGATAACTCGATTGTGAGAGTTTTGTTTAACTTGGTCTCAGGATGTTTTACTGTTGGCGTGACACAGGACTGATGGTAGCGTCATCTTCTCTTCTCTGGACAAGCTTTTTTTCCCCAGATTCCCCAAACAATGGGGAAGGGTATTGATCAGAGAGAATGACTTTACCCCAGTCCTCAGCAGTCCCATCCCTGTACATTTTACAGGGACCAACAGTGTCGTACCAACAGTACAGCACCCTGAGACCAGTCATGTGTGGTGTCGCTTCTCAGCCAAAAGAGACGGACTCACTCACAATTCTGCATCAGAACACAGCTGTGAATAAAGAACGGTACTAAAACATCCTCTGAGAGTAACTTCTCCCAACCATCCAACAACAGTTTGGTGATGAACAATGCCTTTTCCAGCATGATGGAGCTCCTCACCATGAGGCAAAGGTCATACCTAAGAGACTCTGGGAACAAAACATGGAGATTTTGTGTCCATGACCAGGGAACTCCCCAGACCGTAATCCCATTGAGAACTTGTGCTAAATACTCAAGAGGCGGGAGGACAATCAAAAACCCACAAACTCTGACAAACTCCAAGCATTGATTATGTAAGAATGGGCAGCGCCAGCAGTCAGGTGTGGCCCGGAAGGTGATTGACAGCATGCCAGGGTTAACTGTGGGAGATCAACCCTGCAAATACTGACTCTTTACACAAACTTAATGTAATCGTAAATAAAAGCCTTTAACACTTACGGAATGTTTGTAATTATACTTCGTTACACCAGAGTAACATCTGACACAAAGATGAAAAACACTGAAGCAGCAGACTTTGTGAAAATTAATATTTGCGTCATTCTCAAAACTTTTGGCCCCCAGCTGCACTGTGATAGTGACGTCATCATAACCACATGAGGTCCAAACCGGGAGTCTGATCACAAGCTGAACCTGAACCTCTCTCTCTCTCTGTACTGAGCCATGTGTGTGTGTGTGTGTGTGCGCGCGTCACGTAGAAACACATCACTCAGACATCACTAACCCTAACCCTGTGATTCAGTGTCAGGAGTTTGGTGTTTAAATGAATGAATGAATGAATAAATAAATAAACACTTAAAGCGTGTTTAGGTCTATTTATTGACTCTGAATTAGATTTCCGATTGAAGCGTTACACAGTACAGAGAAAGACCTGATGTCTGACTCGAGGTCGATTAGCGTCTCGTTCATAATGGACACAATATATTGTAGTCTTACACACACACACACATAATATACACGCATACACTACACACACTGCGTAGTCCCTGGGTGTGTAGTGCAGGAATGAGATGCGTGTTGCACCTTGACACTTGAGTGTTTCACCCCCCACTGGACTTCCTGTCGAGCTCCAGGCCAGAGTCTGGTCTACGCCGAGAGTTATTTTAACGATGTCTCAGGCAGCGCTCCTGAGGAGATCCCCGTGGCGAGCGCCTGTGAGGCAGCGCCATCCTGCAAGCCGTCCTGCCAGTGCTTCTTGCGGTGTTGGTGCAGCGAGCTAAGGAAGGCGAACTTGTCTCCGCAGACGACGCACTGGTACGGCTTCTCCCCCGAGTGCATCCTCAGGTGCTGCTTGAGCGTGCAGGTCCGGGCGAAGGTCTTGTCGCACTGCGTGCACTTGTACGGCCGCTCTCCGGTGTGCGTCTTGCTGTGATGGTATAAGGTGGACTGCTTGCTGAAGTTCTTGCCGCACTCGGCGCACTGGTAGGGCCGCTCGCCGGTGTGGATGCGGCGGTGGCTGCGGAAGTGGCCGTAGTTGGAGAAGCTCTTCCCGCAGTCGGAGCAGAGGTACGGCCGCTCTCCGGTGTGCGTCCTCTCGTGACACAGCAGGTGTCCGGACTGGCGGAAGCTCTTCCCGCAGTGCGAGCACTGGTACGGCTTCGCGCCCGTGTGGACACTCTCGTGCGACCGGAGCCCATCCACGCGCGAGAAGCTCTTTCCGCAGGTCTGGCATTTGAACGGCTTCTCGTTGGTGTGCGAGCGCTCGTGGATCTTGACGCGTGGTGCGTGACTGAAGGTGCGCTCGCAGTACGAGCAGCGGTACGGTTTCTCTCCGGTGTGTGTCCTCAGGTGCGCCTTGAGGTTCCCCTTCGTCCGGAAGGTCTTGCCGCACTCCCTGCAGGAGAACGGTCTCTCGTCCCTGTGCATCATCATGTGCGCTTTCAGGCCGGACGAGCCGGCGAGGTGAAGCCCGCACACCTGGCAGACGAAGCTGCTGACGCCCGTGTGGCGACTGGAATGCAGCTTCAGCTCGGCCGACGTCACAAACCCCTTCCCGCACTCCTCGCAGCAGAACCGCATCTCCTTGGAGTGTCTCTTCACGTGCTTCTGCAGGCTTTGTGCCGAGCTGTAGCTTTTATCGCACTGCAAGCATCTGAACCGTCTCTCACGAACACCGCAGGCGCTTTTCGGCTCCTCGGCGTCTCCGTTGGCTTCAGAGCAGCGGGTCGCGTCTCGGGTTAGGAGTTTGTTTCTGTTACCTTGTCTTTTAGGAGAAGGAGACCGACTGCCACCATTGTCGCCGTTACCTGGAAGAGGAACAATGTCGTTACTCGGATGACTTCCTGCATGATTCCTGATCTAGGCTGACTAAACGATCGATCGTTATCATGCATGGACACTGATGTAAATGACCGACAGGGGGCGCTCATGTCCTCTTCGTCCGGGTTCGGTTCTCCCTCCTCGTCACTGGCCACAGGCGGGATCAGCTCCATGGTCCTACAGTCCACCACCTTCACCGAACACACCTTCACTGGAGTGTGTGGCACACGCCCTTCCTCCCGGTCACCACACACACTCTGTCTAGAGTCGGGAGGGCGGAGCTGAACTTTACACACCGAGCATAGCGTCTCATCCTGAGAGGAAATAAATAGACATGATGTGACGATGATGAGATGATGTCATCATGCTCATCTCTCTCTCTCACACACACACACACACACACCTGGTGAGCGCTCATGGCTTTCTGTCGCTGTAGAGACTCCTCCAGCGCACACACCAGCTCTCTGAGCTCACACACTTCAGCGTAGAGGTCTGAGATGTCGGCCATGGACAGATCGGTCACGACCGACGCCGTACAGGACGAAGACGGAGGAGGATCACAGAGCAGGTGGAGCTGCAGGACGGCTTCTTCTTCTCCTCCTTCTCCTCCTGCTCCGCCCACACACTCCTCCTGAACCGCGGCTTCCATCTCTGCACTGACACACGGATCAGACGGAGGACGAGCGTCTAACAGAACGATCCTCGTACGTTTAAATCACATCATCACAGTCTAACAGACTTCATAAACATCTGAAATCTTTCTTTAACATTTTTTAAATGATAAATGTCTAAATTTATGAGTGTTCATTTTTTTTCTCAAGACTGTAATTAAGCCCCGCCCACTAACCATACATTAACAACAATAAAAATACGCACAGATTATTAAGGCTTTTTTTTTCTGTTTTTTAAAGCATCTTTACTGCCTCTTAATTTATGATTTAATGTAATAAACCCGTACTGTTGTAAACACACACACACACACACAGTTAGGTCCCGTTATTCATACACAAACTCCACTATCTAAACCTTCACAAAATTAAATATATTAATTTTAAACTTTTACCTGCAATAAGTGATGATTATTCTCAGTTCAGTTCACTGTAAACACTCCTCTTCTTCTTCTCCTCCTCCTCCTCCTCCTGCTGCTGCTTCTTCTTCTTCTGAGACGCCGCTGCGGTTACAGAGGAAACCAGCGCTACAGCGCATCATCTCCCCCTGCTGGTAGCGAACACGAACTGCGCTCTGTACAACTCACTGTGTGTCCTTAACACTTCTTGAAAACCATAAAAAAAATAACCACACATAACCCAAAAACAACATAACAAGGGAGGATAATAAAAAGTTATAGATGAAAATAAAATAAAAGTCAATAAGACCCAGTGGTGTAGTGGTTAGTTAGCACTGTGGCCTTGCACCTCCAGGGTCCGGGTTCGATTCCTGCATCAGGTCTGTCTTCATAGAGTTTCCATGTTCTCCCCATGCTTGGTGGGTTTCCTCGGGATACTCCGGTTTCCTCCCACATTCCAAACACATGCAGATGAGGCTGACTGGGGTTCCCAAATTGTTCGTAGTGCATGTGTGTGTGTGTGTGTGTGTGTGTGTGTGTGTGTGTGATGGATTGGCCCACTGTCCAGGGTGTACCCTGTGCTAAGTCTCCTGAGCTAGACTCCACCCCCGTGACCCTGTATACAGGATAAAGCGTTTATAAAGCAGACAATGACAGATGGATAATAAATAACACAGCTGAAAAAAAAAACAAGTAAAGGAGCAACAGAGGGAAAAACTAAACTATATAACTCACATAAATGTACATTTCTAACCGCTTTGGAACTAAATACTTTCTAAATATCTTATGTCATTTTTGAATTCGAGAAAGAGGGGTGTGCTATTATTAAATTTATGTTTATTATTTAAAAAAACACTTTATTTATGAAAAAACAAATAAAATCAAATTTCTTGTTTCTGTACAATTACACGTCTAAAACAAACACACAATGGTTTCAGAAGATCAGCTGTTGGTCATGGCCTTTATAAATCTCACAGAAGTAAAAGATCTGACAGGACAATATTTATACACTCATTTACATGGGATTTCTCTCATCTTGTTGATTAAATGATATTTATAAGGTGAAGTCCAAACGTTTTTTTTTTCTATGGTATATTATTTTCAAACCCATCCCAGTATGACATCACATGAGCTCCAGTAACAGAGCCGTGATGTAAAAGTGCTCTGATTCTTTTATTGCTGTAATGAAAAACATATTTCTCCTGTGTTTGTTTAACTGAAACAGAAAACCCTGTGAACAGCGTAAGAACATCACAATGGAACAACCGGAGAGGAATTCTGTGCCAGTATATTCTGTGCACATTGTGTGTGTCCTTGTACATGTATTGCCTAATTCCTTTTTCTGGCATGGCATATTCCTTTCCATCTCCTAAGAATTTTAAACTACTGTGTACATAAAGTAAAATGTTTTATTAGTAACTAGATTTTTACCCGTGACTCCGTCCGCTCTGCTCCTCATGCTGCTGCTCAGCAGACTGATCAGTAGCTATGAACTTGGCCTGACACACCCATTTTTTGCTACCGTGACAACGCCTGTGACACGCTCACAGTATGACATAAAAGTTGATGATGACGACACTGCCTACTCTTATCCTTCTATTTAGGGCCCAAGCACTATAGGGTGCGCAGGACCCTCTTGTTTTCCTAAGGATCATCATATATTTTTTCCAACCTTTTCGTCTTCTTATGGGTCATGAAAACTCATGGAAATTGGCAGACAATTGGAATCAGGTTGGACAGGTTGGAATCTGCCGTTAGGATGCCTGAGAGTCTGGGCCACGCTCAGTGACATCACATTGAGTAACATCATCGTGTGATGCTATTTTCCCAGCATCTGCGGCCTATTGTACACACATGCACATCACAAATGTTAACACACACACACACACACACACACACAATACATTCAGTAAGGAATGTGACTGTGACACACCTGCGACAGAACAACTACCTGAATAAACACACAGTCACAGGATGTGTTTAAAATGTATTTAAAATAATAGATAAAATATACACAGACAGACAGACAACTTATTGCTTGCCTGTTGATATGTGCATATTTATGTGATTAGTAATAAGTCATGTTTTTATTAGCACAGTTTAATAATGAATCATGAGTTACTCATCAGTTTCTCTGTGTGGGAATTCTGAAGGGAGACTTTTATTTTGACACAAAAACCTTTATTTTGACACATCTTATCAACAGGTGTGTATATTTCCGCTTCCGGTATCAGTAACCCGTTAGCTGTCAGCGCTGTGGTATGTAGCTGTGTGTTGTTGTTATTATTGTATTGTTTAAATCTGGATTTTAATGCGATGTTTTTAGAGCTGGAGGATTAAACCAAATAATCGATCTTTTGTCGGTCGAGTCGATAAATCAAATCGAACTTTTAAGTGTTGGTTCAGACTTTTTACAATTATTCAGATAACAACTTACAGACGTTAATTCGAAGTACTTCCGCATTCTGTTCTCGCGAGATTACCGCGGGATTTCCGCCGCCTGAATGCGGAAGTGATTAGAGCAGAGTGTGGGGTTTGTGTGTGTTCACTGCTAAAGCTGTGGTGAATTAAATAATTATTTTATCTAAAAAAAAAAAAAAAAATATATATATATATATATATATATATATATATACTTAAATACCTGATTCTAAGCTTTAATCAATGTTCAGAAGAACACAATAAAAGTTATAGTAGTATTATTTGTGTGTTCTGGTTAAATAAAAGACAATAAGATTTAAAGAACAGAAGTTACACAGCTGTTAATTTGGTTATTAGATATGTTTAGTAGTTTTTATTACTTTAAACATGTAAGAAATACAGCTGTTGGACACAATCAGACCCTAAACACAGTCTGGTGTGTTTATATAAAACCAGTTCAGTCTGATATTAAACCCAGTTAGTTATATTAACTTCACCACATCAGTAACTACATTATTATTTATAATAATAATCAGTTATTACATGAGATGTTGTAATTATAATAAATACAGAGTGTAATTTTGCTGCTGTTAATGAAATGCCAAAGGGACGTTTTCATCCTGAATCCTTTAGATGAAATTAAATGTCAATGTGATGTGACATGGAAAATGTCCAAGTATAGTATTTGTCAGGAGAACAGTGACACACACACACACACACACACACACGTTACACCTTCTAGATGGACTCCACTAAGTCTAATAACAGCATACAGGTGGTCTAAAGCGGGTGATCTGAACTCGGGTTCTAGAGGACACATGTCCTGCACATTGTGGTGGTGTCTCTATTAGCTGCTGTCAGCTAATTAATTGTCTTGTCTGAATAGAAGTATGTGTGTGTGTGTGTGTGTGTGTGTGTGAGAGAATAGGGACACACTAAAATGTGCAGTTCAGTGCTCCTCCAGGATGGAGTTGAGAAGGGATTTGGTGGGACATCTAGTGGTGGGACAGAGAGTTACAGTGAGTAAGGTAAACTAGAATGAGACACTTGGAGGGTGTAAACCTGTCCCGCTCTCCGTGGGGCTTGATGTTAATGCTCCATAGTCGTCAGTCCTCGCTCCAGAGACCGAGCGTGTGTATTGCTTAAGCTTACGTTTGTAATAAAGTTTCTGATTCTGAGACATTTAGTTTTTTTGCTTGTCCTTGATCTTCAGCGTGAGACAGGACGAGTTGTCCATGTCAGCGTACAGCTTCTTCACTTGCTCGTGAACGGTTTTGTGTCTGCGGCCAGTCAGGACCACAGCGCCAGGATGAAAAATGGAAGCGAACACCTGTAACACACGTGCACAGTCAGGCGGAGTAGAGCTTTAACACCAGGTGAGGAATAAGTAATAAGACCGGTTATATTAACAGGATCTGTGTCTTGCTAATTAATTGAGAGCTGTGATTATTGTATTTTTGTTTAGAGTGTGTCACAGGTCATGTCCTGCCGGTTCTCCCGTAACGTCGCTCTCGACGCAGGATGACATCAGCGATGGCGTGTGTGAGATCTGTCTCTCTGAACACTGAGCTCTCCATGGAGGACATCGAGCTTCTCCACACACACATCATTGAGCTGAAGGAAGAGGTGGCAGAGCTCCAGTGCGAATCAGTAGCACATCACCTGAATGTTGAGCTGCAGGAACAGGTGAGTACAGAGGTGGTGGACCTGTCTCACTGTCCCCGTTCTTATGGCACATTACATCTAATATAGAACTAAACCAATCTACTCAACACTCAACAGATCCCTGAATTAAAGCCCGAGCTGAATCTGATCCCGACCTCGCAGCAGCAGGAAGATTTCACACTGAAGGAGGAATTCTGTACGACGTTCGAGTGTAAAACTGAACCCCAACACACACACGGCCACCATGAAGACCTACACACACTTACACAGGTGCAGGACAGCTGGGTTGCTTTTAAAACCGAACCTGAGCCGATGGAAATCTCACACACTCGCGCTGAGATGTGTTCAGAGCGGAGCGATTGTGAGAACTTGGACATCGCACTCCCACTGGGTCTGAAGAAGGAGGAATGTGAAGATACCTGGCGGAGGATGACGTCAGCGGGGCGTGTGCCGTGGAGTGACGGAGAGAGAGGGTTCCCAGGAGACACGATGGTGTGTGTGAGATCTGTCTCTCTGAACACTGAGCTCTCCATGGAGGACATCGAGCTTCTCCACACACACATCACTGAGCTGAAGGAAGAGGTGGCAGAGCTCCAGTGCGAATCAGTAGCACATCACCTGAACGTTGAGCAGGTGAGGGGGCGGAGTCGAGCGTTAACGCCAGGTGAGGGGGCGGAGTCGAGCGTTAACGGCAGGTGAGGGGGCAGAGTCGAGCGTTAACGGCAGGTGAGGGGGCGGAGTCCAGCTTTACCATCAGCTGAGGGGCGGAGTCGACCTTTATCACTTTCATGACAGGTGAAGGGCAAAGTAGAGCAATAACGGCAGTTGAGGTCAGGGGGGGGGCTTTAGAGTTTGAACAGGTGAGGGATGGAGTCGAGCTTTATCGCCAAGTGATGGGCGGAGTCTAGTGTTATCATCAGGTGAGGGGCGGAGTCAAATAACAAATCAAGTTTGAATTATAAGTTTGTTGTTTAATGCTTAAAGTATTTTCTAAATTTTTTTAATAATACATTTGTAATTAATTTCATTTTTTTTAAATGATTTTTTTTCTCAGGCAACATCGGATCCTGAATTGAAGCCTGAGCTGAATGTGATCTCGACCTCGCAGCAGCAGCAGAAGGATTTCACACTGAAAGAGGAATTCAAGTGTAACACTGAAGCCCATTACACACACGGCCACCACGAAGACCCACACACACTCCCACAGGTGCAGGACGGTCGGGTTGCTGTTAAAACCAAACCGATGGAAATCTCACACACTACACACACACGCGGTGATGGAGACACACTACACAATCGTGTTAAGCCGTGTTCAGTGCAGCTGGAGGATTACAGGAGGAAAGGCATCACACATCAGACTGAAGGACAGAGTCAGAAGAAGAGAGAAGATAAAGATGACGAGGATGATGATGAGAATGAAGATTATGAGGATGATGATGAAGATGACACTTATGGTAAGTTCTCAACAAGATGAGCATGAAGGTTCTATCATGGGAACTCTCCTCACTCCTGTCTGTGCATCTATTGTCACATTTGTAATAATTTTTATATTTAGTCGAATGTCTGATTAACTCTAGGTTTCTGTTCCTTTCTCTCTTTCGCACATGAAGATCCAGCTGATATGAGGAGAACATCTAGCAAAACAAAAGTGAGACACCTGAAAGCTAATGACTTGAAGACGGTCCGGCTCCCCGAGAGGCCGTTCTGCTGCTCCACCTGCGACAAGACCTTCACTATCGAGTTCAACCTCCTCAGACACAAGCAGCTCCACATGGGCAAGAAACCGTTCGGCTGCACTCGCTGCGGGAAAACCTTCGCGCAGCTCTTTAACCTGAGATCTCACCGGAGAACACACACTGGGGAGAAACCCTTCCTGTGCAGCCAGTGTGGAAAAGCCTTCTCTCAAGCATCCAAGCTGAAAACCCACTTCAGGATCCACACCGGAGAAAAACCCTATGTCTGCACGACCTGTGGGAAACGCTTCTCCGATTCGTCCACACTTAATAAGCACCAGAGGACACACACGGGAGAAAGACCGTACCAGTGTGAGATGTGCGGGAAGAGCTTCGGGCAATCTGCTCACCTCACAAAGCATTACAGGTCGCATAATCGCCAATCCAAATCATCACGTCGTCGCAAAGCGTCGTCGTCATCATAGTCATCATCTTCATCACATAAGGACAAGTTATGAATATCATCATCGCACGTCCACATCATGGTCATCATCACATGTTCATGAATTCTCATCATAATCATCACATCAACATCTCATTATATTACCACAAATCCCCAGAATCACCAGTAACATCATCATCACAAATCCATTATCTTCATCACATGCTCACAAAGCCTTATCATCACCTTTGCCAAAATGATTCCCCTCCACCCTGAGCAGTTTTCATAGCAATCTTTATTCGTCTCAAGTCTTGGGCAGAATATAACAGGTTTTCTTCAAGAACTAAAAAGCTTCTCCACGGCATCATGCTGCCCCACCAAGCTTCACTGTGGGGAAGGTGATCTCAGGGTGATCAGGGTGGAAGTGTTGAGTTTAACCCACACATATCGTTTTCCATGATGAGCAAAGAGTTCAATCTTATCTCATCTGATTTGGGGAATCGATCACATGCTTTTGGCAAACTCTCAACATGTTTTCTTATTTTTGTCTTCAAGCAATGTTATTGTTTTTTGTTTTTTTTCCCCACTTCCTGGCCACTCTTCCATAAAGCCCTGCTCAATGGAGTGCATGGTTTAAAGTGATCCTTTCTCCTATCTCCGCTGAAGATATTTGCAGCTCCTTCAGTGTTATCTTTTGAGGTTTGGTGGTGGGCTTCTCTTCTCAGGTTTGTAGTGGTGCCATATTCTTTCCATTTAGGTCTAATGGGTTTAATGATGCGCTGTGGAATGTTCAGAGTGTGGGATATGTTTTTATAACCCAACCCTGATCTGTACTTCTTCGTAACTTTCTGTCTGGAGAGCTGCTTGTATAGCAGTGTTGTAGACACAGGAGTCCTTTGAGACCCGGTGCATTTATACACCGATCATGTGACGCTGATTACACATAGGAGGACCTTCATCAACTAAGTCTGGGACTTCTGAAGTGAACCGGTTGGACCAGGGGGTGAATACTTATGCACCCCTCAGATTTCTGTTTGTCTGTCTCGATTATTGTTTGTATAACAATAAAGCATATTTTGCACCTTCATTGTAAGTTGTACATGTGTTGTGTCAACACAAATGGTACAAAAATTTTTTGCAAAAACCTTAACATAATATTTCAGATATTTTTGTGTTAATTGTGTGTGTTAGTCAGGTGAGAGTTTTCCACACACAGGTGAGGCACTTGAGTAGGTTCATGCTGATCTTCATGACCAGGTTAAAGAGCAGGTGATGAGGAACATATGGAGAGGTCTCCGCTCTCCTCGGCCATCTTCAGAGCCACCAGCAGGGTGTACAGCGGGTTAGTGAGGGTACGGAAACGCGTCTCTATCACTTGTTTAGTGCTCTACACACACAAACACAGAGAGGCAAGCGAAGACCATTAAGAGGAGATAAAGTCACAAAAACAGCACCCTCTAGTGAGGCACCAACAACACAACAGATACAAATACTGTTAGAAGATGTGACTCCTTGATGTGTTGATTTCTTCATTTATTTTGTACAGAAGGAGTGTCCAGTAGGTGGCTTTTTCGTCTGCCATGTGGAAGACGCGAGTTCGATATGTCCAAAGCCAGACACTGGGTGCATCCTTAGTGCAGGTCCCAAGTCCGACTAGAGTCGGGGGTTATGTAAGTGAGACACCAGCCAGTATCAAGTTGTATGTCGATCTTATGGTCTGCTGCGGCTTCCCCTTGATGAGAGGAGCCAAGAAGCAGCAACATGGAAGGAGGTCTCCAGTGTCAGTTTTAGATTTCTTTCATCTTCAGTTTACTCTTCATGGGTTCTTACTAAAGCAAGCTTCAAATGATGATGCAGAAACTCAGAACATCTCAGAGGTCCTCAATAGTGGCCCACATCAGACTGCATGGATGTCAGAAAACGTGATGCATGTCTTCACAAAAATGAAATTAATAAGAGAGACAGACCTAGAGCTGTTACCATGGCAATCTGCTGGGACGTTTGTCCAAATGTTTGAAATATGTCCACTGATGCAGGAAGATAAACATTCTTGAAGTAGTGCGGCGTTTCAAGTCCGGGGAATATTTTCTGAGAGATACACTCTGTCATTTTCAGCTCAAAATCAGTGTGGACAGGACCAGGCTCGAGAGAGAGAGAGAGAGACATGTCTCTATGTCTCTGTGAGAGATTTACTGTAATTCTGGGTTTAATATCATACAGACAGGAGGCCAGGGATGCATTTTACCATATACCTATTGGAGTAGCACAACTAGAAAGAGGCGCAAGGCGTGGTGCCAGTCCATCACAGGACACACACACACACACACACTCATTCACACACTATAGGCAATTTGAAATGGAAATTAGCCTAAATTTGATGTCTTTGGACTATGGGAGGTAACTGGAAGAAACACACCAAGTATGGGGAGAATATGCAAACTCCACACACACACCGAGGCAGGAATAGACCCCTCAGCCCTGGAGGTGCAAGGCGGCAGTGCTAACCACTATACCATCGTGTCACCCTCCAATCAATACAGTTTGATGTAAATTATTTAGCTGAAGAAATTAATCTAGGAAAGAAATTGATTGTACAGGGAAATCTGCTGAAGTATACTGTTGCAAAGTGCCACCGCTGCATAGTAACACACATTACATTTATGCTGATGACACACAGTTATACGTCTCAGCAAAACCAGATGAGAAAAAACAGCTTACTAAAGTTGAGCAATATGTGCAGGACATAAGAGATTGGACATTAATTAACTTCCTTCTGCTTAATCCTGATAAGACAGAAGTTCTAGTCATAGGACCACAAGCAGCTAGAAGTAAGACTTTAGATCACACTGTAACTTTAGATGGCCTTTCTGTTCCATCAAGTGCAACAGTAAAAGATCTCGGTGTGATTATAGATTCCAGTCTTTCATTTGAAGCTCATGTAGATAATATTACCAGGATAGCATTCTTTCACCT
>JAQMYJ010000010.1:860275-872345 GCA_030014305.1 Clarias laeviceps
CACACACACACACACACACACACACACACACACACACACACACACACACACACACACACACACACACACACAGCTCTAAACACTAAACAATGGAAGAAGTGTTTCCTAAAAGTTCCCCACTCATCCTGTATCACTGTGTGTGTGTGTGTGTGTGTGTGTTAGGATCTGTCTGGTGGGATGGTGGTGTCTGATGTTCAGATGATCTCTGAGAAGGATGTGATTCCTCACGGTTACTGTTACATCCCTGAGTTCATGGAGTCCAGTAAGAACTCACACACACACACTCGGAGTCACACTACAGTCAGTGTCAATATGAGTTTAATTTGCTGTGTGTGTGTGTGTGTGTGTGTGTGTGTGTGTGTGTTAGAATCCTCTGTGTGGAAGAAGAAGCGTGTGTGTGTGCGTATCGTTCCTGTGGACAGTGTAAACACCGCCGTCCTGGACATCCGAGTGACGGCCAAGAGCAAGATGATGCTCGCACAGTACACCTGTCTGGGGTGAGGAGTGTGTGTGTGAGTGCGTGAGCGAGTGTGTGTGTGAGTGTGTGAGAGCGTGTGTGTGTGAGAGCGTGAGCGAGTGTGTGAGAGTGCGCGTGTGCAACACTGATGAATGGATTGAGATTGTGCTGTCTTTCATTCCAGCTGTGTGTGTGTGTGTGTGTGTGTGTGTGTGTTACAGGGACATCCTGGGTTATGTCCTGTGGTGTCTGAAGGGCCCGTTCTCGTCCCCTGTCCCTCAGGTCAAACCTCGCAGTCTGAGCATCGACATGCGGCAGCTCTCTCTGGAAGCGGGCACGCCCCTCCCCCTCCGACCCACGTGTGTGTCACACACACCTGCACTGCCTCACACCCCACACACACACACACACCTGCACTGCCTCACACCCCACACACACACACACACACCTGCACTGCCTCACACCCCACAAACACACACACACACACACACACACACACCTGCACTGAGCACAGAGCGAACTCACACACACATCATTAGCCATCAGTGTCGTCATGGTTACATCACATGTGGGCGTGGCCTTCCTTTTTTTCTCCTAACTCTCCACAGCAACCAATCGTCTCAGCCCCAGCCCAGGGTCAGCCGTCGCCGTGGCAACCTGGACCATTCAGATACTGTGGAGAAGGTGCAGGACAGCAGCAACATTTATGGGATTACAGGTAACACACACACACACACACACACACACACACACACACACACACACACACACACAGAGACTAATGCACTCACACACACTAACACACGTGCAAACACTAATGCACACAGGAATACACAAACACTAATGTACGCTCACACCTAAAGCCTGCTCATGTTGTTGTTGTTGTTGTTGTTGTTGTTGTTTGTCCTCCCCAACCCCCCACCCCCCAGCGATGGACGGGGTTCCCTTCGCTCTTCATCCCAGATTTGAGAGTCGAGCCATCGAGAAGGTGAAGAGCATTCAGTACTGATCTCACACACGCACACACACACACACACACTCACACACTCACACACTCTCTCTGTATGTCCCAGGTGTCCGTCTCTGCTCTGGATAATATCCGTATTAAATCACTCCAGGACATAGAGAACGAGGTGAGAGCTCTTCATTTGCATATTATCTCCTGATTGGATCCTGATGACCTCATGACCTGAACGCCAGTCCCGAGCTCATCACTAACCCGTTTCTCTCTCTCTCTCTCTCTCTCTCCTCAGTATAACTACACCTTCGCCATCGAGGAGCAGGCCGCCACCAGACCCCTCCCCTAGACCACATCCCTCCTGGATAACCCCGCCCACCCACACCTTTTTTTTTATTATTATTTTTTTTTATTCTCTTTCATTAAAACCAAACTTCCTGACACACGGCTAGTGTGGATCATAATGATGACCAAAGTCTGTTAGCATGTACGCATTGTTTATGCTAATTATTCCTCGTTAATTAACTCTCATTAACGCTAACGATCTCAGCCGAGACGGATTTTATTAATGGTGCTTAAACATACTGCCTCTGACCAGTAGGTGGTGTTGGAGTTGACGTTACAGCACAGCACACTTTAAATATCAGGTTATAGTTTATAGAGGTTTAGGTTTCTGGATCTGGACTGTTGATGATTTACTGTCCTATAATAATTCCTACAGTTGCCAGATTGGGAATTTCCCCTCCCACATGGGTGAGACATTTATTTTTTATGAAGTTATAACCTTTTCCTGCGTGTTGTCATGGCTACGTGCGCTTTATCTCCACTCAAGACGAGGATTGATTTTCATCGCGTAAACACCTTTCTCTACAGTAATGATGCCGTGACGCACTAGTACCTCCCCCGCAGAGACACGCTGAAGTGTCGAACTGAAGGCGAAACTAAACGCACCCTGTTGTCATGGTGTGACGTCTTTCTTTTGAAGGTTTATCTGCATTTACGTTATTTCCTTTTGGACAATGCGTTTCACAATACAAATATATTTCACCGTAAGAACTCGTCTCAGGAACGAAATTAAATTCGTATGCCGAGGTAGCGCTGTATGTAGATTAATACAGGTGCAAAAACAAACAAAAAGCCAAACCCACCTCATCTGGGCGCTAGTTTGTAGAGAGAGTGGCCCATTGGAGCAGAAGGACAGACAATGTAGTGACGTAATGGATGTGTGAATCTTTTCATTTATTATCATTAATGTACTGATGTGTGAAGGGAAATGTAGAGCGAATACAGAGAAACATAACGGAAGATAAACATTCACCCAACCTCTCTCTCTCTCTCTCTTAAGACAGTTTAAGGTTCTGGTTCAGTACAGAATGAACCCTGCTGAACTCATCAGCTGAAAACAATCACATCTATAGCTTTAGAAACCCAGTGATGTGTTCTATACTAAACTATACTGTATATTATAATGTTGTTTTTGCTCTGGAGTAATGATGATGTCAGATGTTTGTTTATTATCGTGAATCCTCTGTTTCAGCTCTGCTAGAGTTTTATAATGTTTTATAGATTATTAAACTTTGTCTGTGTGTGTTTGTGTATGTGTGATTCAGGATGTTGTAAAGACTTCTTAACACTTCTTTATTTCCATTGTGGTTTATAATTACCTTTTTATCGGTTTAAACGTTTGTATTTATTTGGACCAGACTGCATGCCGTGTTTTATTAAAACTCCATAATAAATATCTGTCTGCATTACATTTTGTTTAGTGCATTTTGAAGGATTTCTGTTTGAGAATGTGTTTCAGTACGCTTGTGAGATATTACTCCGTTAGATTTTGTTGTGTTCAATCACAAATATATTAAATAAAATATTTTTAAAACTGTCCAAAACCGTGTCTGATCCTCATCACAGGAAGACGTCCATTCTAATATAATCTGATAAAGATGAGGAGTATCAAAAAGAATAGTCAGAGATCAACAAGACGTTTTGGCAAATCACATCAAACGTCTCCGTGACAGATTTGCTCATTTTCACGCTGGCTCTTTGTTCTAACTTTCCGTCCATCATGAAATAACAGACGTGTGTGTCACCAGTCGCACAGCTCCAGATGTACACAGAACCATGTCTTTTGGCACGCTGACTTATGAACGTCGGTGCTCCCCGTGACTGTGAGTGCAGCCTTGTGGTGAGTTAGTCTCCAGACTTTTTGATAGCACCTCGTATTGTCCCTCCAATTACTTAAAACCCTGGATTGATGGTTTGATGGATGGACGAATTAAATGTTAATAATAATAATAGTGACTGACTGACTCAATCAATCAATTGATCCCACAAGGGAAATGATTGTGTTACAGCAGCAAGTTACACAAACAGTAGTAGAGGGAAGGAAAAAAGAGCAGAATGTAATTAAGTAATTGTATCTTATATATAAATTAATACAATATTGCAGATGATGCCATAAAAAAAACTGAGTGCAAACTGGCAATGCAAAAGGAAAGAAAATAAATTTAATTGAATTATAATCATCAGTCTTCTGACAATCAGACTGAGTGACGCAGTAAAAATAAAAATAAATATTTTACTCCCAGGATAATAAAGGTAGTAAAACTATTAAAATAATAATAATAATAGCAGTGTAACTTCCCTAAGACCATGGAGTCCCACCTCCTTTAAAATAAATCAGTCGCTGATTGGTTGCACGTTTTCCTTTATGCAAATACACCCAACACTCCAATTGGACCAACGGTGGTCAGTTAAAACATTGTATCCAATAGGATTAGTCTCTCAGCGCGCGAGGGCTGCATACTAAAACGTCTCCCTCCTCCCTATATATAGAGCCTGCGTGCGGCGAGTTAACCGCCTACTTCTGCGCCCTCTCTAGTGTCCTACGTAATACACAGAGCGCATTTTGGGGCGGAGCCGCTGTGCCTGGTATCCTGACGGCTGTGTAGAAGCGGAGCGAGTTTTATTAAATCTGTGAATATGGACGGCCGCGGATACGGATCAGGTGGTGTGTTATTACATTTATTACATTAATCATAAGTAATATCGATTTAGTTATGAGTTTTATAGTTTGAAATTGAGTGTGTGTTTTGTGCGCTAGACGTCGATTAGCTAGCTAGTTAGCTAATCCTGTGTGGAACATTAGCCTGGTTGCTAATCTGACCTAACCGGCGCCATTTTGTTTTTTTTTTATTATTATACGATTTCTATTTTATTTTATATATATATCGCTCGGTGGGTGCGTTACATTTCAGATGTGATTGTTGTATTTTGTGCGTTTTTGTTTGATTGTTAATCCGGTGTAGTTTGTGAAACATAACCGCTGACTCATTAATCAGGGAAACAAAGAGCGGCTAGTCAGGATGATCCGGCTGTGTTAGCATGACTAGCGTTAGCATGCTGCGCTAATCATCACAGCTAGCTACAGATAGAGCGCTTTATATACAAGTGTACGTATGTAAGTCGGTTAATTTGTGGATAAATATTTTTGACTTGGAGCATTAGTAGATAGTGCACTTAAACAGGAAGTAGAATTGCACAACCTGGGAGGACTCGATTCATCACACACACACACGTATAGAGTGTGTCTAGATGTTGTACAATAGATCCAGTGCACTAGAGCATGACCAGGAGTATATCTGTACTTTAATTATTACAGCTGTGTGGAGACTTGGACTCTTCCTCCTGCTCTAAAGACACTGAAGGTGTGTGTGTGTGTTAAACCCTTACTAGATGATTAGAGTTGTATCCCTGGTTATTTGCTGAGGTTGCGCTGATTAAATTAGAGATTGAAGCCAAATGTACCTGGATGCTGAAGCAGACCTTTTGTTTAGACGTGATGACATCATCAGTGCCGCCTGTCTAGTCTGAAATCTTTGTTTCCATGTACCGCACTCCAGTCTCATCCTCCGTAGCTGATAGGATTAGAGAGGCACATGAGCGTGTCGCTTTTTATTTTTTTCTGAAATAACTTTTTAGTCTAGACCGACTTCCTCACAGAGCAGCTAGGTGTACACTTCCCCTGCTGTATAGGAGTGGAAATACGCAAGCGCACCCGAGTACGAAGAACAAAAAAAAAAAAGAACTGTGAGGTGCAACCAGGAGGGGCATGGTACAAATCAGGTGTCTGTGTAGGAGAGTCCTAGCTGTGTTTCTGTTCATCAGGGTTCTCCGGATGGGGTGGTGGAGGCGGAGGATCCTCCAGCAGAGGTGAGACATTTTTATGGTTTCTTTTTCTCTTCCTTTTCTCCAGGGTTTAGTTCAACAACACACAGATCCAGACATCTTCTGCAAAGTGTTTGTCTGAAGACGCCACTATACTGATTTATTCCTGGTATTTTTATTGCACGATTCAGTAAAGTCACTGAGATTGTTACTGTCTAAGATTCATGAGTTTTTTGGGTTATGTACCTGTGGTTGTGTGAGCACTGCAGTAGTGAAATTTAATTGCGACAGCTCCAAACTGTGCAGATAAAATTTAACAAGAAACGTTTGTTTTACGAAACTAGGACATAAAACAACCCCTTTTTTTCTCTCATCCCAGGATCCGGCGGTTACGACCTGTACGGCTATAAGGACTCCATGTCTGGCGGATATGGTGGAGGACAGATGAAAAGAGGTCTGTCTAGTTCCCTGCTGTCTTCCAGCGGGGGCAACGCAGATGACGTGATCGCTAAGATCAACCAGAGGCTCGACATGCTAACACAGCTCGAGGGAGGGATGAAGGGAGGGGGAAGAAACGACAGGTAGGACCGGTTTATTTATTTCCTGAACATATTTCAAAAGCAGGAAGTAAACAAGTTCAATGGTGTATTATAGATCTTAGATAAGGAACAAGGGTTAGTGTGTATAAAGATCTAAGTGTTAACCAGAAGGGGGTGTTACTCAGAGTCGAGAGCAATAACGTTTAGGGGATGAAACTCCATGTTCTAAAGGCTGGTCTTCCAGAGTGACCATGGTGGAGAATCTCATCACCTCCTGTATCAAGCTCATAATGTGGGAATGTTCAGGAAGCAGGATTAACTCATGAGTGAGGACCAAAGTACACTGTTCTTTTATTTTAATTATTTTTGCTGACTTTAGTTTGTTTGGTGCAGTTCAGACTTCCTGTTTAGCTTCAGCAGATGCAAACCTTCGTGTGTGTGTGGTTTAGCGCTAGCATTTGCATGCAGTTTGACTAGATGTGTCGGTAAGATAATGAGATGAGTGGTGACTAGATGAGCCTTAGATACTGACCTGTACACTGAGTAAGCACGTTGCATGGTGGTCACTCTTCTAGCTGTGGTGCCCCTTATGGTCCAGAATGACAGTCTGACCCCCTCTAGAGCTCGTTTCTGAGAAACTGACCTGGATTTTTTTTTTCCGAAGCTTGCTCGAGCTCAAAGGGAAGTCTGTTTCCTGATTTATTGCCCTGTGTACCCTGCTGTTGCTCATGATGTAATGACTAAACCCCCCATCACTGAGGCCATTCCTTCACCTGTATTCCTGTGATGTCTATGAATCTCGTTCACTCGAGCCAAACTAATAGTCACAACCCGATTCAGTAACGGCTGGTCCCAGTCCTCATTTTTGGAGGCAACATCCCAAATTGTAACGTCAGGTGGGACCGCGTGGGTTCACAGCCCCCCCTTTTTTAAACGGACTATCCGAAGTGCTGTCCAGTCGGATATCGGTGCGGGGAATGGCTTGGATGAATGACAACTTGCGGAACGACGCAACTTGCCATCCAAAGATCAGTGTGGGGTTCAAGTTAAGATTTATTTACTTTTTTTTGGGGGGGATACTTTTTAAGCTGGTGGTAAATCATTTAAAGGGAAAGTGAAGGTATGGAATCAGAGGTGCCAATGCTTCATCTCTACTTGCTCTGCACCTCCTTCTGCAGGTTTGACCAGTACGAGTCTTTCGACTCTCGCTCCTCTGCCCTTGGTCCCCGCGATCTCTACAGATCTGGTAACCTTGTATTTGGTGACTCCCGGGGCGACATGATGGCCCAGCGTGGAGGCATGGGCTTTGGGGCGATGGGTGGAGCTGGAGGTGGTGGTGGTGGCTTTGGCAGCTCCGCCTCCCACGGAAACGCCAAAATGCGGCATGCTCGAGATGCTTTCTCAGGCTCCGGCTGGGGTGCGGGACAGAGGTCCCAGCACAGGGGCGGAGGCCCAGGCGGGCGCGGCTTTGGCCGCAGGCAGGATTCCTCTATGATGGGTGGAGGTGGGGGGCAAGGCCACTCCCCGTCAGGGCGAGGCAAGCTGCCGTCGCTCCTGAGCCACCGCATGTACCCCGAAAGTGGGGGGTTCCAGCCTCATCATGCCTCCCAGGACTATCCTGTCCGGCACTTTGGAGGGGGCAAAAACTTCAACCGACAACGCACCCGCAAGAGACCCCTCAACCGAGTAAGTACCTCCAGCAAAGCACTGGACTTGAACCATCAACCCACCCCAAAAAAACAAAAACAAAACAAAAAAAAAAGCAAAAATACAAAACAAGAACAGAAAGAAAAGGAAATAAAAGCAGTAGACACCCCTCCTAGTCCAGCCTGCCCAGCCTGTCGAGTGGAGATTAAAGTGGAAATCACATTATTTCACTCCACCTGCCACTCTAAACATGTCCAACAGGTCACATCTGCTCACGTACCCCAGTGTACATGTAACAGCCCTGTACTGTCACTCAGCCCAGTCTAAACACACCCCTCAAACCTGTTCCCTTAGTCCTCAAGATCAAAGATTCGGTTCCCATGGCTGGGTTTAGAACAACTTCATGCAGTGTCTTTACCAGGTGTGTGTGTATGTATGTGAGTGTGTGTTTGTGTGTGTGAGAGGGAGAGAGTGTGAAGGTAAGTGCACGTGACGTGTATCACTTCATGATGTCCGATGTCATGTTAGTCCTATGTCCACTGTGTGCTTTGTTTGAGACGTGGTATCTACTTGCGTCATACCCTGTCTGTCTGAAAGCGTGTGTTTGGAAATGTCAATTTGTTCTGTATCCCTGATTATGGATTGTGTGAGTTAAAGTTGTGTGTGGCTGTGTCACTGAAGCAGCCTGTAAAACCTCAGCGCGACGGCCAGAAGAAGAGGAAGCAGACCCCGACTACAGCCGACGAGCCAGAGTCTAAAATGGGCAAGACCGAGTCTGAGGGAGACGAGAAAGCCGAGAACGGTACGTAGTGAAGTATGCAGACTATTCTGTCTAAAAAATTAAGTTCTCTGTGGTTCAGGCAATTAGTGAGGTCACACTTTCTGGAGAGAATGGGAAAGTCTTCAGAAAGTGGGCGGCTCAAGTGCGGCTGAATAGCTTGAATGTGCTCTGGAGAAACATTTATACAAAACATTCAATTAATTCAATCGTTAAATACATTTCTGTGGCAAATTGATTAACCATGAATCATTTACATCACTAATTCTGATTAAACACGGTATCATTAAGTCTTGTTTAGGTAATTATTTTAGTTTAGTGTTGAGGTCTACGTATGCTTTAAATATTAATAAGTAACCGCTGTTTCCGTAAGAACATGTTCATGGATCTGACATTCAGACTTGGATACCTAGCGAACAGAAGTGTAGATGAAGCTGAAGCTCTGCTACTTAATGAGGACATTTTTTTTTTAATTTGCTCCCCAGCGAAAGCAGCAGAAATGAAAGAGGAGAAGAGCGACGACGCGACCCCAGCCGCTGTAAGTTTGACCTTGTGCATTTTGATGTAATTTTGGAATGCCTGTCCAGGTGTGAGTTCTGAAAGTGTATTGCTTTGTTCAACAGGAGTCTGAGCTGGTGGTCGAAGGTCCGAGCACTGGTGAGTACCGTGACGTGATCGGGGTCACGCCTGGTTATAACGTTCTCCAAATCTTATCCTACATCTCATTAATCAGGCTGGTCCACACCTTCATCTCTCTCTCTCTCTCTCTCTCTCTCTCTCTCTCACACAGAGTCAGCTGGTAAAGGAGAAACCTCTCAGTCAACCCCAAAGCAGCAGCAGCAACAACAGGGGAGACAGACTCCACCCTCCGCTTCTAAACTGAGGAAGAGGCGGGGCTTTTTTGAAAGGTCCGAATCTTGCATGTGTAAAACAAAATACAGGTAGTCCCCGAGTTACGAATTTATGTCCAGGATTCCCCTTGTGATTTAAAGACGCAGACGCAACACTGTTTTATTTGACATGTGCGAGATCCATTTCCTTAGGTGTGGTTATGGTTTTTGGCCACACGATGGCAGTGTTGGCAGATTAAGTAAAGTGGATTGGTATGATTTTATATTGTATATTCGTGTCAAAGGCATATAAGAGTCACTTTGTCAGACTTGAGAACAAATCTGACTTATGAATGTGCTCCCGGGACTGAACTCGTTCGTAAGTAGGGGACTATGTGTATAGACATGTTCAGTATTACACTCATGATGATGATGATGACGACGGCCTCTCTCCCTGCAGCCGTGCCATCTCCAGGGTGACCTTCGCCTGCTCCGTCTGCAAGTTCCGCTCGTTCTACAGCGAGGATCTGACCGCTCATCTGGAGAGCAAATTCCACAAGGATCACTTCAGGTTCCTCTCCAGCCAGCTCTCCAAACCCACCACCGAATTCCTGCAGGTATTCCAGGAGCTCCATGGGAAACTATGTAGAGGGTTCAGAGATGCATGTTGGCGTCTAATCAGAAATCGGATCACATCTGTGTTTATTCCATGTAGTTACATTGTAGAGCTTTAAACACTAAAGGTGTGTGTGTGTGTAGGAATACATCAACGACAAACATAAGAAGACGGATCAGAGAATTGGTCAGCTGGAGAACCACAGCGCCACCATCTGCCAGGTGTTGAGGGAGCAGGACCTGACCAGAGGTGAGTAGACTTCAGGTTTCTTTTCTGTATTTATTTATTTTTGTTTGTTTGATACTGAGTACTGTGTGTGTGAGCAGACATTGGTATGGAGCACTTCATGAAGAAGGTGGAGGCAGCATACTGCTCGGCGTGTGATCTCTACATCCCCATGCAGTTCCTACTCATCCAGAAACACCTCAAATCTCCTGAGCACAACTACAACCGCAAGGTAGGTACACATACACACTGGTGGTCTGGTGGAACACCTCCTGCATCGTCTGTGACCTTTACCCTCTTTCTCTTTGCCCTTTCAGGGGATGATGGAGCAGTCGAAGAGGTCGAGTCTGTCCGTGGCCAGGAGCATCCTCAACCACAAGGTCATCGGCAAGAAGCTGGAGAGCTACCTGAAGGTGTGTTCACATTATAGATCAGCTCCGTATAAACGTTGCGGAGATGATTTGGTGTTTTAAACCTGTTCTGTTCTTCCATCAGGGTGAAAACCCCTTCACCGACGCCCCGGACGACCAGGACCCCGAGGACTCCATGATGGAGGTGTCCGAGGGCGATCCAGAGCTCAAGGAAGTGAAACAGGAAGCGAATCAGGACGAGGTGGAGCTCGAGGATGTCGTCGGCGAACCTGATGCGATAGGAAACGGAGACGGACCTGAGGAGGAAACCAAAATGGAGGAGGAAGAAGAGGAGAAGGAGAATGAAGCTGAAGGAGAGGAGGAAGAAGAGGAGGAGGAAGAGGATGTTGGAGTGGAAGTGAAAGAAGAAGAAGAAGAGGAGGAGGAAGAAGAGAAACCTGGAGGAACCAAGGAGCCCGAGACGGCGGCCGATGCGGAGGACGTCCAGGAGGGGGCAGAAGACGACGGTGGAATACCCGTGATCGACGATTAGCCCCGCGCTGTGTCGCTGATGCTTCGGCACTGATCCGGGATCAGACTGACTCTTAGAATATCTGTCCTAACTATATCTATATATTTCCAGGTACACTGATCCCAGATCAGAGAGAATGGGTTTTAAATGTCAAGTTGTGTAAGTAGATGATTCCACATCCACTGATCCTGGAACAGCTTTGTTAATGAATAAGGAAATTTAAAATCTGCACCAATCCATGGTAGCTGCCGCACGCTGGACCAACAAAATCGCAGCGCTCTGTTCTCTTTTAGCCAATCAGATGTGAGCGACGTATGTATATGTTTATGATGTCTGTAAGTTTACACTTGTTAAAAAAAAACACACACACACACTTACTCGGCATGTTGTGCGACTAACAGGACCGCTTCGCTTCACACAGCAGTTTCACGATTCTGATTAAATTGTTGTGAAGAGATTTAAGACGTCATCTTTCTTTAGTTCTTTTATCTTTTTATTTCATTTGTGTACATGTGATGCTGAAGAACTTCTGATATCCTTCGTTTTGCCTTTAGCTGATAAGTGTTTAAAAATAAAACGTTTTGGGGCTTGAATTTGGTTCCTCTAGGTCTCAGTGTTTCTGCTTCTTTTATTGGTCACTTTTTTTTTTTTTTTTTTTTTTTACTAGTTCATTTAAAATTGTAAAGTCTAGTTACTTCAATATCCTCCTTCTATATCAAACTTCTAATACTTACAGAATTGCAAAACAAAATCCGATCTGCACCTGGGTGTGGTGATCTGGCTCAGAAGGCTCTGGGTTACTGATCGCAGGTTCGAGCCCCAGCACCATAAAGTTTTCACTCTTTCTACTCCTGTATCCTGGCTTTGACCCCAGCTTCCTACTTGAGGTCTTTGTTCTTTGTCTTTCGGCTGTTCCCTTTCAGGGGTCGCCACAGCAAATCATCTGCCTCCATCTAACCCTGTCCTCTGCA
>JAQMYJ010000010.1:893289-903572 GCA_030014305.1 Clarias laeviceps
CAGACGGACACACAGACGGACACACAGACGGACACACAGACGGACACACAGACGGACACACAGACGGACACACAGACAGACAGTGTTGTGCTGTTGGACGCTGTGGAATCGTCAGCATTTAAACTCACCATCTCCTCACTAATTCGATAATATAAACTTCACCTGTTTTTAAGTCTGTTATTTGAAACTAAGGTTCGAAAAAATAGGGCCACGCCTCCAATACTGGTCTACTTTTCCGTGGCCCACCCGGTACCAGAATACACATCGTCTAGCTTAGAAATTTGAAAGCAGATCTATCCCATAATAATGTTCTTTAAACTAATGTAATGTAATAAGACTATAAACTCGACTATAACGGCGATACTTCATTCATTATTAATTACTATATTACATTTGTATTTTCTGCCAAAAGTTAACACAGCAAAATAACATTAAAGCTGGGAAGTGTGTTAACTTTGTAACTTTAGTTACTCTTTCATTTATTTCGCACACGAGAATCAAGATGTACGACATTGTATTTTTTGCGCCGCAGTCTTTAAACTTCCACGTTCAGGTTTTTGTGATTCCCTCGTCCACGTCGGAATTCCCAGAGAATATTACAACGGACTGTAGAACCGGTTATCAGCACATGGCTGGAATTAGAATGTATGTAGCGAGGACGTTAAAACGTGTGTGTGTGTGTGCGCCACAGATAACATGTTAGCATAGCACCCTCGACCCCCCCCCCCCCAGGTTATGTTAAACAGATGACTCGTGCATGTGTGTAAACGGTAACCATTTAAATATTTATACGAGCCTGTTTCAGTGCGCGGGTGGAAACATTTCCAACATCGCACGGAAACTGGGAGAGCGATCTGTTGCGTATCGCTTTGTGGCCTATGCGCGCACACACACATACACACTTAGCCTAAGCTCGTACGTGACATCATTTCCTGCTCTGTGAGGAAGTGAGATAGTTGATCTTGGGATGGTTGGATTGTAAACAGGTTCCGTAGATAAGTACTACACACACACACACACACACACACACACACACACACACACACACACACACACGCACATTCACACATGCACACGGTTCCACACGTTCGCTAGCATTACAGGTCAAAGGTCACTGTAATGACAAGGCCACCACATAACATATTGCTGCTGTTCTTAATCGCACAGACGATCAAATCGTACAGGAAGCAAAAACCACAGACGCAGGAAGCACAAGTGTTTGGTTATGTGTGTGTTTGTGTGTGTTTGTGTGCGCGATCCCCATCCTCAGTGTGTCCTCCTGAGCAGCTATTGTCTCATGTACACAGCTCCATTACGTTCTCATTTTTACTCCTTTGTGGTTTGGCTGTTTATTATTCCTGTAGGTTTTATTGGATTGTTTTTGTACTTGAATAAATTTTCTGCTCCGCAGATATTTTTATCAGAAATAAACTCACTGGAACAAGTCGCCGCTTCTCTGTCTCCTTGCTTACTGCTTACGGTGCGTCTGGGGTCGGAGATGATTACATCATGTCCGTCTCCAGAAGCCTTGCCATGTCTTGGTCCTGATGCTGGTTTTAACGTGAACCTCGTCCACTTCACCTTAACAACGATTCACACTTAATAGGCCTGGAAATATCTCTAAAATGTATGTGTATAAGAATTGGTTCCATTAGTAACCAAACTAGCTAATTAGCTGGTTCATGTGCAAACCTGCTAGTTTAACACCAGCTACTAGAAACCGGTCACTGGGTACAATTTACCAGTAAGTACCTTTCTGTTGTTCCATTTCTTGTGAATTAAACTAGTGACAAGAAAGGAAAATACACTAGTAAACTTTCAGCTAGTTAGCAAATTGATATTAAGCGAGATTTCCGATAAAGCCATTAGTTTGAGGTTACAAATATGCTAGTTATCAGATTATATAGCTTCCACCAACAGCTAGCTTCATTTACATTAGGTTTAGAAAGTGGGCTTGATGGCCGACGACGTAACCGTACAGAGGATGTTTTTGGTGATCAGTGTGTTCACTTTAAAAACAGTAACTGAACCTGTGAGAGTTGAAGTTAGTACTTTTATGCTGATTTAAAAACCATTATTAATGTAAATAATAACCGACAATTTCTATGCAAAAATATCAGCATAAAAGAGCAAACTTTGACTTTTTTTTTTTATTGTTTGAGTAACACAGATCTTAGGATTTCTACTCCTCTGTCTTTCACTGAAGACTCCTTCCAAAAACACACATTCATCATTTCTTGTAAACTTTTCTTCGTTAAATAACACTGTGAAAAAATTCTATAACACACCAGATTATACGAGAATCTGTGTTACGAAAACATTGTGTGTTTGTGTTGTTTTGCTTCAGGGGTCAAACTGACGTTTCAGCATTTAAAAGCTTTTAAAACATTTGCCGTGCCTGTGTTTGAGTAATGATGATATTAATGTACTTACCTGCACATCATTTGCAAAAAAAAATTGCTCCAAGTTTTGGATTTAAATGCACATTACTCAAATGCTCTCCCTGTGTGTGTGTGTGTGTGTGTGTGTGTGTGTGTGAGAGCGAGAGAGTGTGTTATTCAGTTATGATTAAAATTATTCTGTAAATTTAAGAAGAACTCGTACATATAAATTTCTGTATATATATTTTGCACACACATTTGCACGTTCCATCAGATTGTACTGGAAGAGCAAGTTCCTGTAGAGGACATTTGGGTTTGAGATCCAAAGTGTTGCATCAGACAAAAAGCTTTTGTTTGATCACAAACTATAACCTTAAAGCACAGGAGTGAAGCTCCCACAATCCACCATTTGAAGAAGACATTAAGAGCAGAATTATAAAGGCTGGACAACGAGATGTAAACCACTCATCATCAGTAAGAATCCAAAATACGGAGATGATCAACAGAAGCTCATCTATCAAAGTGAGAAAAAGGCTCAAATGTGGAAGAAACATTGATCTGGTGATGATCCAGAACATGCAGGCTGATAGGTGAAGCATGGTGGAGGCAGAGTCATGGCTTGGGCTTGCATGGCTGCTTCCGGAACGTTCTCTCTGATCTTTATTGATGATGTAGCTCATGACGGAGCAGCAGAATGAATTCTGAATCAACAGAAATATTATCTGAGAATGTACAAAGCTATCTGATCCAACACCGTGCAGCAAGACAACGCAGGACTTCAACCTTCTTCATGTGGAAGGGTTTAGACTGGACAAGTCCATCTGCAGAGCTTAACCCATCTGAGTTGTGTTTCACCTGCTGATGAGAACAATGAAAGGAGGAACCTCTGAAAACCCATAAATACTAGAAGAAGCTGCACGACAATAAAAAAAGCGCCACAAAAGAAAAATGTAACAGAGTTTGATGCAGTTATTGTAAGGAAGGGTTATGCAGAAAACTGTTAAATATACTTTGACTGCCTGCTCCTAGAATACACAATGTTTAGATGAACAAAAGTAGAACTTCTAAGCTGTGTAGCACATCAATGGAAATATCTAGAAGTTAAAACTGAAATTCTGATTTATCAGCACTTGTTCGTCTTTTGATCTCAAACCCAAAACAGAAGAATTGGCCGTGCCGTTCCAATACTTTCAGAAGTTTCTGCATATACACTATATGGACAGACGGATTTTTCCAAACCTGTTAAATATTGAATTCAGGTGTTTCAATCGATCAGGTCCCTTATGCCCAGTGATGCTTCAACATACCAAGACATCTGGCACAATACTATGTTTTGTAGCAACAGTTTGGCCCTTTTTTATTCCAACATGAGGATTATAGAGACATGGTTTGATGGGTTCGGTGTGGAAGAACTCGACTGGCCCGAACACAGAGCCCTGACCTCAACCCCATCGAGCTTCTTTGGGATGAACTGGAACGGGGATTGTGAGCCAGACCTTCTCGTCCAACATCAGTGCCTGACTTCATAAATGCTCTACAGAATGAATGGGCATGAATTCCTACAGAAACACTCCAAGATCTTATGGACGGCCTTCCGAGAAGAGTGGAAGCTGTTATAGCTGCAAATGGGGGACCGACTCCATATTGAAGTGAATGTATTTGGATACAATGTCATTGTAGGTTTGGCCAAATACTTTTGTCCATATGGTGTATTCAGAGCAATATTTAATGAAATCACCATAAGCACTCTGAATATGACACGCATTTGTATATTTTATATATTTTACATTTATTGTATAAAGTAATACAGGTTATCTTGCAATATGG
Source organism: Clarias laeviceps (assembly GCA_030014305.1). Classification (NCBI taxonomy): domain Eukaryota; kingdom Metazoa; phylum Chordata; class Actinopteri; order Siluriformes; family Clariidae; genus Clarias; species Clarias laeviceps. The sequence goes on from JAQMYJ010000010.1 coordinate 897,498, forward strand.
ATTTGTAGGATCTTACACAGGTCGGTCAGGCAGTTTCTAGACGCTTCCTAAATGTCTCCATCACCAAAATTTGCAACCTTGTCAAAAAATGCTACTGTAACATGAATCGAGAGGAGTGTCTATCAATTCACAGTACTATTGCTGGAAAAAATGCTGAAGGGGTAAATATAGTATAACAATAATAGCAGGTTTTGATACTTTAACTTATTTATTGGAGAAATTAATAGTAATGGATTTCAAAATGGATTAAATTTATTTTTAACAATTGTTTTTTTTTTTTTTTTACAAACAAAACCCCATAATGACAACATGAACAAAGCTGAGAAGTTTTTGAAACAAAAAAAATTGCATGTGCATAAGTATTCACATCCTTTGCCATGGCACTCAAAATTGACCTCAGGTGCTTCCTGTTTCCACTGATCAACCTTGAGATGTTTCTACAACTCGATTGGAGTCCACCTGTGATAACTTCAGTTGATTGGACATGATTTGGAGAGACACACCTGTCTATAGAAGGTCCCACAGTTAACAGTGCATGTCAGAGCACAAACCAAGCATGAAGGAATTGTATCAAGGCACAGGTTTGGGGAAGGGAACAGAAACAGTTCTGCAGCATTGAAGATCTAGATGTGTGGCCTCCATCATCCGTAAATGGAAGTTTGAAACAAACAGGACTCTTCCTAGACCGGGCCGTCTGGCCAAAGTAAGCGATCAGGAGAGAAGGGTCTTAGTCAGGGAGGTGACCAAGAGCCTGATGGTTAGTCTGAAAGAGCTCCAGCATTTCTCTGTAGAGAGAGGAGAACCTTCTGAAAGGAAAAACATCTTGTAGCATCATACTCAAAGAGGAAGCACCTGAGCTCAATTTTGAGCGTCATGGCAAAACTCCACCTCACTTTAACACAGCACGTGCATGGTGACTTGAGGAGCTCATCTTCGACACACCCACCTTATAACTGAAGTCTCTCCGTATTCAGGCGGCCTTTTCACTACTGACATCTTGTCAAGTCTCTGAACAAAACAGAAAAGTGCTCAGCCTTATTTTCCAATGCCCGCGGCTCATTCAGTGCTTCACGCAGCTCATATTACAAACTGAGACGGGTTTTTATTTTTCCCCTCCTACTACGCCTCACACATACGGCAGTGCTGTCAGTGCAATGCTTAAATATACGGATCAAACACATCCTCATAGGAAATGTATTAATTTCATCAGGTCACATGACCTTTTCCCATCACTCCAAAGTCCAGTCTTTATGCTCCCTAACGAACTGAAGCTTTTTTTTTCTCATTAACAAGTGGTTTTCTTATGGACACACAGCTGTTTAGTCCCAATCCTGTGAGTCCTCATCATATTGTGTGTGTGTGTGTGTGTGTGTGTGTGTGTGGGTAGAAACAATCTTACTATTAAACATTCCTCTAGTTTCTACTGGCCATGATTTACCATGTGACTTCCCCAAGCGTTCGCGTGATCTCCCAACATGTTCATTCAGCATGTTTTTCTGATCTGTGAAGTAGAGGGTCCAGCTCTATCCTTCCAGGGTTTAATCCTGTCTTGGACGTTGTTGTAAAATACGAAATGAGAAGATCCTCGATCCTATCAGTCAGGGTTAAAAGAATTGTTGCAGCTGAAAGACACAGGATCGAAAGCTCTTAAGTATTTGTTTATTTAATGTCAAACAGCTTCCAGCTTGCCATTTAGAAGGAAATTAACAGATAGGTTTGAGCATCTTGGAGAATTTACCTGCAGTTCTTCTAGAAACCAACTGCATGATCAGCCAGAACATTGATTATCTCATTACAATGGTACCTGGAAGTGGGTACCTGATGTGTTACGCCAAAATATTTTGTCCCTGAAGTTGATGGGTTGGAAGGATCTGAGCGACTTGGCGAGTCCCAGATTGTGGTGTCTAGATGACTCTTGTGGGATGTTACTGGCCTTCATGGGTCACTACCTACCAAAAGTGGTTCAAAAAATAGAACTAATGTAGTTCTGCTGGAAAAGTAAATGCTGCTTCTGGTAGAAATGCGTCAGAACAGTGTTTGTACAGTAACAGTTTGAACAGTAAAGTTTTGTTAGCTTCAGAATTCTCAGTGTGCCCATTATGACCCGTATCCTCCAACAAAAGCTCCTACAAATGGGCATCAGAACTGAACCATGAATGAAGTCTGATGAAGCACATTTTCTTTTACATCATGTCAGTGGTCAGGTGTGTATATCACTTCCCTGGGAAGAGATGGCACCAGGATGCACTATGGGAAGAAAGCAAGTGGGCAGAGACAGTGTGATGCTCTGGACGATGTTCTGCTGGAAAATCTCGGGTCCAGACCATTATATAGATGTTACTCCGTCATGTCCCACCTACAGACCGAATTAAACCACTTCATGGAGACAGTGTTCCCTGAGAGCAGTCGCGTCTTTCAGCAGAATATTCTGCCCTGACGCACATTGTTCAGAACCAGTTTGAGGAACATGAGAAAGAGTTTGAGGTGTTGAATCTGCCTCCAAATTCCAGGCCATTCCAGGGTCAGGGCTGTTATGGCTGATCGAAATATATTTATATAAACTCCTGTGAAAAGTTAAAAATGATTTAGAGGTAAAACCTTAGAGATGTACAGTAAATGAAACTGTTTTCATTGTGATCAATAACAGTGAACAATAAAAATGGAAAATATAATAAATGATAAATCACAGAAACGTCTTTAAGATAAAAACAGTATGAATTCATTACAGCAGGTAGATTTAGTTTTAATGCCATACACTGGTGCGTGATGACGCCACAGACGTTTGACTCGTTTATTACATTGAAATTTGACTCCAGAATTTGGCAGTTTGTTGGAGAAATTGTATAAAAAGCGTCAGTGTAGAGGAGTGTAGAGTGTCTTTATAAGTAACGTCATCAAATCTGAATTAAATTTAAATTAGATTCAAGTATAAAATGTGTGTGTGTGTGTTTAGGCAAACAGGAATGGAGATGATGCAGTTGAAAACCCCACAACGCTGGTTCAAGTCTCAAGAAAAACGAAGAGCTCGACTACAACCCGAGAACGAGCCCAAAAGTAAACGCACCCTACTGCTGTCTATAAGTGCCAACACCTCCAAGCGAATGGCGGTGCTTTAAAACACACATTTATGTGTGTTTGTCTTCAAAATTATTGTTGCTTAGTCACACTTTAATATTGTCTGTGACTGTGTAATATAGTCATATTTATTTGTGTGTATTTATGTGTGTGTGAATTTTAAAAGCTATGGACTCAATATAAACACAGAGATGTAAACTGTCAAAACTAATATGTAAAATAAATGTCTTTAGAATGTCTTACTGTCTGGACGATTTGAGATTTTTTATGGACATAACATTATTTTCAAAGGGAACTAAAATGAATAAATCTGGGAAAACATTAGATGGTTGGAGACATTATAGATACACTACCACCCCCTTGTGGTAAAGAACCCACGAAGACAAAGTCATACTTTTTTAGACATAAAAATACACTTAGCCGTTCAATACACTTTGTCAACAAGCTTTTGTTTTCCTCTTCACTTTTTCATCAGAAGTAAATCTTTGTCCTTGTTAGGCTGCTTTCAGAACACCTAACATGGGACAGTCTGATGGAGCAAGATCAGGACTATAGGGATGAGGCTTTAATCCCCCCGTGTGTTCTGGGATGCGAGTGGTGATACAGTGACTGCAGTCACTCGATAGTTCAGGACTGGAGTTTCCTACAGTCTGAGCCTCCAATAACGAACTGGACTCCATATTAACTTAAACACATCTCCATTGAGCTGAACTTGCAACCTCTTCCAATTCTTCCCAACTTGACTGATAGCACTTAGTTAGTAAACTAGTAACCCAGTGTAATTATCTATCCAGTGACAGAAACTTGCCTGCCAAACCTGCCAAACGCCTAAATGTTGTATTGGATGTCATTTCTCTCCCAGACAGATGTGTGTGCCATACAAAGTGGCACAGAATTGTGAAGAGGAAGGAAAATGATTAATGGTGTTAATTTTTTTTTTTTTTTTTACAAATATATATCTATATTGTGAGGCATGTATTTGTATTCAGTGGTATTTGAACCACTTCTCACTGCAGTTACAGCTGCTGGTCTTTCAGGGTGTGTAAAAGCTTTGTACATCTTTGCACGTTGTCCTGCTGGAAGCTGAAGCTCCGCCCCTGACTCTTCATTCTAAGATTGTCCTGTATCTCCATCCATCTTCACATCCTATCTTATGGCTCTTTTTCACCAATGGCTTTCTTCTCACCACTCTTCTCTCGACTAATACTGTAGTTGTCCTGTAGACAGATTCTCCCACCTGAGCTGTGGATCTCTGCAGCTTCCTCACAGTTACCAAGGGCCTCTTGGCTGCTTCTCTGATTAAAGCTCTCTTTGACCTGTCAGTTTAGGTGGCTCTCCATGTCTTGGTAGGTTTGCGGTTGTGCCGTACTCTGTCCATTTTCAGATGAAACAGCGCTCAGTAAGATATTCAAAGTTGGGATATTTTTTATAACCTGACTCTCCTTTAATCTTCTCTACAACTTTATCACTGACCTGTCTAGTGTGTTCCTTGGGCTTTATGATGCTGTTTGTTCACCAGTGTTCTCTAACAAACCTCTGAGGGCTTCACAGAACAGCTCTATTTATACTGAAATTAAATTACACACAGCTGGACTCTAGTAATAATTAAGTGACTTCTGAAGGTGATTGGTTCCACTGGATTTTATTTAGGGGTCTCAAAGGACAAAAGAGATGGTTGTTGACTTCAGGAGGACATGGAGCGATCACTCACCGCTCAACATCGACGGCTCGTCTGTGGAGATTGTCAAGAGCACAAAATTCCTGGGTGTCCACCTGGAGGAGAACCTCACCTAGTCCCTCAATACCAGCTCTCTGCACAAGAAAGACCAACAACGTCTTTTCTTCCTGAGAAGGCTGAGGAGGGCCCAGCTTCCACCACCAATCCTCACCACCTTCTATAGAGGGACTATCGAGAGTCAGTCAGACGATCTAAATAACACCAGGACTGAACTGATAAACACATACATGCACAAATACTCTGATCCACAACCTATAATCTCACACTTTGTTCATACCGACCTACCTGCTCTTCTCTTTTTGTACTATATTGCACAACATTTATATTCTTGCTGTTTTTTTGCACAAAACAATCATGTATCACTTTGTGTTGGTCTGTCACATAAAATCCCAATAAAATACATTTACTGTATATTTGTGGCTATGATGTGACGAAATGTGAAAAAGTTCAAGGGGTGTGAATACTTTTAGAACCTTGCAATGCCACAGCATACACAGATATCCTGTCCAGTGAAGTAGGTTTAAGTTTCCCTCTGTGCAAAGACTGATATGCATGTTAAATCAGTGTGCCGGAGATGAGTATTGTCTTTAACGTCAAAATGTAAACTAAGCTGCTCTAGTGTTTCCATGTTTGTTTACTTCATGCAAAACTGTCCGGTGTGCCCCCTAGTGTAATCCTCCAGTAACACGTGTACCATATGGGCAAGTATGCAAACAACATGCCGCCAATGCATGCTGTAACAGCGAGTATAACTCAGGCTTTCTCCAGAGGAAATGTAATTTATTTTGCAGCAAACTCAGACAAAAAAAAAAAAACACTTGAAACCCAGCTGGTCAGATATTGGTAACTATCTCATTGTTTCAGTGGTAAAGGACAGACGTTCAATCACATTCATTTATGACTGCTGACTCCGTCGATCAACTGTCCGGCACTGCTTTGCACACTTTTATCTGCTACTCTGATAAATAGGGGCCGTGTGTACAGATCTAAGCAAACTGTTTTGAAGTAAGTCTTTTATCCTGCAGGTATCACAAGCTTAGCTTAGAGAAATTAATTTAAATAGGGTGTGGAAGGTTAAAGCCAAGTGCACAACAAACAATCTGAAATAAACCTTTAGTCTAACAAGTTACTTTTAACATTTAACCCTTAAAATCCAAGCACATAATAAGATTTAAAAAGAAAAACAGTCCCTGATGAGCAAGCTGAGGGCGACAGTGGCAAGGAAAAACTCCCTGAGATGGTAATAGGAAGAAACCTTGAGA
>JAQMYJ010000010.1:922068-937068 GCA_030014305.1 Clarias laeviceps
GTGATGAGTGTGTTTCTGCACCGTGTGATGAGTGTATATGTTTACCGTGTGATGAGTGTGTATGTGTATTGTGTGATGAGTGTGTATGTTCACCGTGTGATGAGTGCGTATGTGTACTGTGTGATGAGTGTGTATGTTCACCGTGTGATGAGTGTGTATGTTCACCGTGTGATGAGTGTGTATGTTCACCGTGAGATGAGTTTGTATCTACACTGTGTGATGAGTGTGTATGTGTACCGTGTGATGAGTGTGTATGTGTACCGTGTGATGAGTGTGTATGTTCACCGTGTAATGAGTGTGTATGTTCACCGTATGATGAGTGTGTATGTTCACCGTGTGATGAGTTTGTATCTACACTGTGTGATGAATGCTTATATGTGTGTATCTTCAACATGTGACGTGTGAATGTACACTGCAATTAGTGTGTATCTACACTGTGTGATGAGTGTGTATGGTCACTGTGTAATGAGTGTGTGTGTTTGTGTGTGTGTCTGCACCGTGTGATAAGTGTGTATCTACACCGTGTGATGAGTGTCTGTGCACCGTGTGATGAGTGTGTATCTACACTGTGTGATGAGTGTGTATGTTCACTGTGTAATGAGTGTGTGTGTGTGTGTGTGTGTGTGTGTGTCTGCACCGTGTGATAAGTGTGTATGTGCACTGTGTGATGTGTGTGTATGTGTACTGTGTAATGAGTGCATGTGTGTGTGTGTGTGTGTGGATCTACACCGTGTGATTTTACTGTATAATGAGGTGATGATATATGATTACTGTTTTGTTTATGTGTGGGAGGAGCAGGGCGGAGTTTCACACATGTGCCTTACCAGAACCATTCTGATTGGTTACTGGCTCTTCACAGGAAGATTTTATCATTGTGATTTTCCTTCATCCCTAAACTTCATTTTTGCGTTAATAAAGAAGTCCTCTTTATCCAATCAGAGTACTTTCATTTCGCCAATAAAATCAAAAGAGATCTCATGTATCTCCGCCCATCAAATTTTAAAAGACATTTGGCAAATGGCATAGCATGCGGAATCTCTCCTAAGGCTCTTCTCTTCCTTATGTAACTGTGTGTGTGAATCTGGTCGTCTTGGCGCCGGTTGCCGTGGCATTTACGCCTGTTCTCCTTTCTCTGCCATCCTGCATCCAGCATGCCATCGCTTTTTGTTTGAAGGAGTCGGGGAAAAAACCTCCTGTGGTAACGTATACACAACAGCCTGCTACCTCCATGACGTGCACACACATGCAAACACACACACACACACACACACACACACACACACACATCATGAACATACCCCTTCCAAAAGCTGCCAATGTAAAATGTATACAATTGATTCATAATTAATAATTTAGTTATTTTAATGTTAAATTACTTCAAATGTTAAATAAACTCATATATACTTTTTTGTTTGTTTGTTTAATAAGTAGGTCTTTGTGTAATCAATAAAATAAATAGTTATGTCAACACATCAAATCAAGAATCAAATAAAAGTTATATACAGTACATACACCAATCTGCCATAACATTTAGGCCACCCGCCGAAATGGAGTGGAGGATACGGGTCAGTAAACCCTGGTACATCACCCATCAGAACATCACCCTGACCGCTCTGCAGCTACGCAGCTCCATACACAACAAACTGTGAAGTGCTGTGTGTTCTGACTCCTTTCTATCAGAGCCAACATTCGCTTTTTCAGCAGTTTTGAGCTACAGCAGCTCTTCTATTGGATCAGACTACACGGGCCAGCCTTCACTCCCCATGTGCATCCGTGACCGCTGGCAGCCCATCACCCTGTCACACTGTCACCGGAGCAGGGGTAGCTCAGTGGTTAAGGCATTGAACTGCTGACTGGAAGGTCCCAGGGTTAAACCCCAGCACCACCAGGCTACCACTGTTGGGCCCCTGAGCAAGGCCCCTAACCCTCAACTGCTCAGATGTATATTGAGATTAAAACACAAGTTGTTCTGGTTAAAGGCATCTGCCAAATGTTGGAGGATGTTTAGCAGGTCCTGACCCCTGCAGACTGGGAACATCCCACAAGATGATATACTGTAGTAATCAATAATTATCTACCATTACTATAATTACTTTACTATATCATTTATTTATTTTATATTGGCAGCTCTCGCACCCTACTGAATAGAAAGTCCCATATATCTCTCTTTCTTTCTCTCAGTTTCCATAGTCACATTTCCCTTCATGTTTCACGATTACTTCATCACTTAGTCATTTTGTTCATGTTTTTATTTGCCCATTTTAAAGTCTTTTACTTTGTTGTTCTTTATCATTTAACAGCTTTCCTTGGGGAAAAGCTGTAATCTTAGTTAAGTTATTTTCCTTCATTTTAAAATGTATTTTTTTTTATTTTAGTAGACAAACAAAACTATAAAATAAAAATTTTTTCTACATCATCACTCACTCACTCACTGACTCACAGTAGTGATGGGCATCAGGGCTGCTTTAGTGATCGGACACTATTGGATCTATCAGTTTAAGTGAATCAGACGTCAGACTCGTTGCATTTTGATTCATTTTATTTACTACTTGGTTGTAAAGACTCAGCAGATAAAGTGTGCAAGTGACCCAAAAGTCATGGAAAATATGTGTAGGTGTTACTTCACTAATTTAGTTAATCAATAATCCTATCTAATTATTCTTATTCATCTAATTATTGTTGCCTGAATTCGGCAGTGCTTCACTGTGCTTGTGGGTGTGTCATGATGACGTGTTAGTTTATGATATGTCTTTAAGGAATCGTTTAAAACAAAGCACATGTGATTAAACGAATCACTTGCTTGCCCATCTCTATAACTCACTCGCTGCCTGTGTTTTCGTTGCTCGGCCGCGGAACACAACCGAGCTTGTGCTTTACATTAACGCTTTTCCACCGCACACATACATTCACCTTAATGTTCAGTTCCTCCCTGTAGCTGTGGCCCTGTCTTGCTACTCTGCTGTGCTGTGTGTGTGTGTGTGTGTGTGTGTGTGTGCGTGTGTGTAGAATAAAAACACAACCTGTAGGCTGGCTTCAGAGATTGTGTTGTTTTGCTTTGACATGTGTTGTGAATCTCTGAGTGTGTTAATGTTCTGCTGTATTAATGTAATCTATGTGTTTGTGTCTATAGATAAAATGGCTTTAATTTACAGAAGCTTAAGCTAAAACCAAAGCAAACTCTCCATCATAGGAGTGATTCCAATTGCCCTTGCGTTATGAACTGTCGTTCTCCTGAACAGGTCTAATTGACTCACATGGTCAGTCACGGCTGTGTCCCAAACGCTAGATTAATTCTATACGATGTCCATAAAGGTGTGTGTAAACACATTTAACACTAAACATAATGGATCTCTAGTGCAATGCATGTGGAATAAACCATATAAACCGTTGTAACCATGACGGCTACTGAGCATGAATTCATACAATGCTAAGCATGCAAGTACCCTTCACTCATGTTAATAAACATGGCTTTCTTTGTCAAACTATATTGCTTCACAATAAAGTATTGGAGAAAATCTCAGTAACCCTGCGCTGTGCTAAATAAACAGCATAACTAGCTACAGCATATATGCTAAATTGTTATTTGACCCCAGTTTCCTAATTGGGATATGCGAAAATTGAGCAATTTCCCTCTGGGATTAATAAAGTTCTAATTAAAATTAAATTAAATTAAAATTAAATTTACAAAAGTCTATATAAATGCTTGTATGTTCCTTCGCCACCGCCGCCCTCAATATAACTCGCCATACATTATGGGTAATAGACACCCCGCATCAACAATATCAAAATATAAATGTGCAAATGTTTATGACACTTAAAAAAAGTGTTAGAAAGTATATAACTAAGTATGAGTTCTTGCTTTTGGGACTGAGCTCTAACTCTGCTCTGAAATAAACCCAAAGTGTCTCATTTGCATGAGCAGCTCTTTAAAAGGAGCCAGTGAATCAGATTCGAATGAATCAAAACGAATCTGATTTACTGTGTATCATACACCGAGCTGATTCACTCAGGTGATGCCTGGCTCATCAACCCCTTATTCAAATATCTCTTTGTTCTTGTTTCTGTCCATCTTGCTTTCTTTCCCAACACCCCAAACCCAGATCCGCTACAGGAAGGACAAGGTGCAGTCTAAACAGACTCCCACTTTTTCAGTCGTGTCCGGATTGAAAGATCTGTCCAACGGCTGTGCCATCGCTGCCACCATACACTTCTACTGTCCCCAGATTTTGGCCCTAGAGGGTAAGAGATCAGTTACAATCAGCAATATAGCAAAAACAGCTGCTTTGACAAATTTTGGAGACTTGAGAGATGAATCAATGTTGAGAGACATCACAAGCACCACTTTATCCAGAACATTTCAGAAGTTTTTGAAATGCTGCTTGGACTTTTCCAGCTCTTTTGACTCTGATGAACCAACCAGTTGTTCAGCTCTTGTGCTTAAATGTGTTGTCATTTCCTGATCTTTTTAGAGGTTTGTTTGAAGGACACCATGTCAGTAGCAGACAGCTTGTATAATCTACAGTTGATCAGAGAGTTTTGCAATGACCATCTGCAAGGCTGCTGCCCCCTGCTATTGGAAGACCTACTATATGCCCCTCCCATACTACGGGTGAGATCAAAGAAGAAAAATTCTACCTTCACAAAACTATTCTTTTTTTTTTATTTATTATTATTTCTTGATGACTGAGATTATTGATTGTTTGATACCTAGGTCAATATTATGTGCTTCTTGGCTGAGCTCCTGGCTGTGTTTGAAGTGAAGAAACCTGATATCGTCAAGCCGGTGCACACTCTTGACCTGACAGGTACAGGCATGGTTATGCTATAATATTTACAAATGTGAAACACTGAGACCTGAATTGTGTCCACAAGACGAGCAAAGATTTTTAATAAATTTTGACTTGGAAAACGAACAAGTCTTGGTTTACGAGTACCGAGTATCATGTATCACGCATGCGCTTCTTGTTTTGACTCCGAGCATCACGTGATCACAACTGAGCCAACGGTTTCTCTCTCTCTTGTGCTGAGGAATTGTGGGTAATTGTCTCCCCTGCTGGGTCTTACTGCGCGTCTGGTATAATAACACTGTGACCACGTGTGCGTGTAAAACATATTTTATTTTGTGTTTGTAAGCGTGTGTGTACAGCGTGTGTACTGTTTATTATAACACACGTGTGTGCGCGTATAAAGCAAAAGAAGTCTCGTTAGAGAGGTTAAAAATCCATTTTCTCTCTGTGTATCAGCCTGCACATTGTCATTGGACACCGTGCCCCTTTACACACGCACACATACACACCTCCTCTCACCTTCACGCACACACCCCTCCTCCCTTCGCTTTCACACACACACACACACACACAAGCACACGCACACACACACACACTCTCTCTCTCTAATGGAAATCATGCTGGTAAAGTGCAGGTTAATTTGTTTTATTTTTACTTTACACCAGTGATTCCGTTAGTATGCGCTCACACAAGAGTCATTAATGATGTTCCTTGTTAATTTTTTCCGATAAAACAGTCTTTCCGTTAATATTTGTGTGTGTGTGTGTGTGTGAAAAACTCAAATAAGAGAGGAGGAGTGGTTTTAAAGGTATAGTGCAGGTTAATTTGTTTTATTTTTACTTTATATTTTGTATTCATTATTTTTATGTATTTATATTTTTGGGCTGTGGAACGGATCATTTGTGTTTCCATTAAGCTAAGCTAAGCCATTTCTTATGGGAAAAATCACTTTGGTTTACGAGTGTTTTGAAATATGAGCCTGATTGCTGAACGAATTATGCTTGTAATCCAAGGTTCCACTGTAATTACTTCCATACACTCAAATATTTTGCACTTCCTTTTTTCTTTAGATGCCTCAGGTTTGGAGGACTGCACCAGTCCTATCAATGGCAATGGGTAACTCTCAAAATTAACAGCATCTATCGACATATGAACTGGCATCTTATTTATATGTTTTATAATTTGTGTTATTTGCTTTGTCACAGTGGATCGCCATTCCTGCTTAAGCAGCCCTTCTTATCGTTGTCATCCCCTGTATCTTCTGGTGGAGGAACAGGTGAGACAGCATGGCACAATAAACACAATAAGGTAAAAAGATGTATGTCGCTCTGCTTGCTTGAATAACTTCTTTTGTTTTGCTTTGTGGTGCGTTCAGAGGACCGAGGCTGGGCTAAAAAACAGCTCAGGTATCCTGCTTCTTCTTTTTGTGCAAAAGATGCTTATCTGCTGTGAGTTTATTGAGATTCTACATAAATGTGTATGAGAACAAGATTTCATTTTGTTGTTATATCCTTCTCTCTATCTCTATCTCTTTCTGTTAGTCGTCCTCTCTCTGCTGTGGCTTTTAGCATACCTTTTCCTCTGGACAGTGACGTGGACGTCGTCATGGGTAATCCTCTGTTCCGCTCAGCTAGCACTGACAGTCTGACCATGGCAACAAACTCTGCTTTGTACACTCCTCCTGAGGATCTGAGTAAGCTGATTGGCCAGGCACCACTGGGGGAGTTGCCTGCCATTGAGGAGGCACTGCAAGTCATTCACACAGTGAAAAATGAACCGCGACAGCGTCCAGAAGGGGCCCCGGCAGGTTTTTATCTCCACTCCCCCGATAATGATAAGACCAGACTGAGTAGCTCTGCCCCATGCCGTTCTGGGATGATGTACAGACCAATCAGCAGGGAAGGAATTAGTGCCAGAAGGCCGACAGGTTGTTCTGGAGATTTTGACACTCCAGAAGATCCTGGAACACCCACCAATGGACCTAGAGGAGGCCAAATGACAAGTTTTGCTGAGCGCAAAAAAAGGCTTCCCGAGTCTCCAGGGGCTTCCAGGGATCAGAAGAACCTTCTAGGATCAGAAGAACCTTCAAGCCCAGGAATGATGAGCCCTGCTGGAACAGTGGAGGCTCAGGAACTAGGGGCACAACTGGAGGAAAAACGCAAAGCCATTGAATCACAGAAAAGACGCATCGAGGCGATTTTTACCAAACAAAGACAGAGACTCGGTAAAAGCGCCTTCCTTCAACTGCAACGGCAACAAGGGGAAGGTGGGAATGTGGTCAAAGAGGTGGCAGATTCACTAAGTCTAGATGAAAGGCTGACTCAAATGGAGGAAGCACTGCAAAAGGAAGAAGAGCAGGAGAAAGAAGATGAAAAGAGAAAGAAAGAGAAGAAAAAAGAGGAGGAAACGGTAGAGAAGAATGGACAACAAGATGCTATAGCACCACCCAAACTGGAGAAACAGGTGACATTCTCGATGGAGCCAAAGAAGGTACCAGAGAAAGAGCCACCGTTGGTAGAATACAACGAAGCTGTGTCCAAGCTAACCACTGCTCTGCAGGCACTACAGAAGGACATGCAACGTCTCACGGAACAGCAGCAGAAGCTGATGGGAAAGAAATCCTCTGCACCTTCATCCTCCAAAACAACACCATCTAAATCCACCTCATCTCCAAGCAAAGCATGGGTAATACCAGGAAGTCCAAAAATCTCAGCCACACCCCCTCGTCTTTCACGTGAATCTACGCGTGAGCTTTCACCCTCAGGGTCACCATCACGTCAAAGTGACCTTAAATCACCCAAAACTTCCAAACCCTCCAATCGTAAAGTTTGCAACAATTCCACCCCTCCAAGGAGCCCCAAAAGGCAACACTCCACCCGTCCATCTGACCTCAGTTTCCAGCCCCTCACACGCATCCTCTCACCACAACAAAACGTTGATACTCTACCCCACCTTCGCCGTGTCTCTCCCAGTCAGTGTCAGGTGCAGACCAACTCCTCCCTTCGAATTGGAGGTCCACCCACACCCCAGGAGCCTGAAGCTCAACTCCAACCACAATCGGCTCAGGAAAGTGCAGAGTCTGAGTCTGGGTCCAGCGATGAGCACACTCCACTGTTCAACCTCGAGCTGGAGTCTGCTGACCCTGCACTGCCCCCTGCTGGTAAATATCCACTCTTGTGAATATACATAGCATTGTTTATTTAGTTTGTCTGATTGTCTGACTAATTCTGGTAGCGCAAGCTCAATAAGCTTTTGTTGGTCTCATTCCAGTGGAGTGTGCTGTGAGCGTCTGTGGTGGCAGTAGCTCTGGAGCGCCCTCCGAGTGCTCGTTTTTCAGTGACATGCTCATCAGCGCCTCTCAGAGGCAGGAGGAAGGAGAGACAGATCAGGAGCAGCTTGACGTCTTCTCATCTGACTCCATGAGCGACCAGACAGAGACAGAGAGTAGAGCAGGGGTCAGCTTCTTCTTTAATAAGGTACATATCTGTGCAAGTTTGTCTAGAAAACATGAACCTATAGCAAAACTTTCATTTTTCAATGTTTTATCATGATTTTAGACTTTATTCTAAATGAAACATGAAAGAAAGAAAGAAATTGAGAGAAGTAAAGTAGAGGAAAAATGAAAAAGATTTGTAGAACAAATCATAGGAATTAGGAAAGTATGTATGATGTGTTTTTAGAATGATGCGAAATGGATCTAATTGGATTAAAATCTTTATTGTATGTGTGCAGGAGAAGGGTCTGTCAGAGGACGAAATGGCTCTGAAGAAATCGTTGCTGCTAGAGCGACAGCAGAGACGAGCAGATGAGATTAAGAGACGGAGAGAGAGGCAGGATCAGGAGAATCAAGGGTGAGCCGCACACCTACACACACACCCACACACACACAATATTCCACACTCACTAACCACTTCTTTTCAACCTGCAGCCATCTGTCTTCTACAGACAGTCTCCTCCCATCCTTGATCCCGCCCCTTTCACAGTCTCTGCCCAGTACATCTGGCCCTCCCCTGCCACCCCAGACTTCAAACGCTCCTAGAACACCTCAAGCCACACCCCCTGGGACACCGCAAAGGCGCGGCGGGTTCACCAAGTCGGAGTATGAACGACGTCATCAGTTAAAGATAATGGCCGACCTGGAGAGAGTCCTGAAGCAGAAACCGACACAACGCAGCCACAAGAAACAACACACACACTCACCACGCAAGGAGAAAAAAGGCACACACAACACACACGTACACAACGATAAAACATCTGCTAATCTAGCACTCCAGATAAATCATTAATGGTTCTTTAAACTGAGAGTTTGACAAAAAAGTTTTTGAAAACTGGATTTACGCAAATAATCCTAAACAACCCAACTGCTACTGTATACCTCACATGCTCAATGTTCTACCGTTTTATTTTTCTCCTTCTAAATGTTACCCTGTAGGAGAACCGCAGAAACCTGTTCAGCCCAATGGCCCCCTGCTTCCAGAAAAACTCACCAGGTGCCCAATTCATCCTCTTCATCTGAGATATCCACTCTCTCCTGGATGATCTATTTCAAACTCTCTCTCTTTTTTTTATTCCACGCAGGTCCTTAGACTCCCCCTCTAAATTGATGTCACCTGGTCGCCTGCCCAATCAGGAAGGAGAGAAGGACTGGGAAAATGGCTCTAATGCTTCTTCTCCAGCATCAATAACAGAATATACTGGTGAGGACATGGATTAGCAGCGTGTATATGTATTTATAGTTTTCTTCAGATCCTGTTCTTGAGCACGTTTCACACTGTAAGATATGATTAGTCGCATGAGACACTATGGGGGGTAACAAGACAGCTGATTGGCCAAGCTCTCTCAGAGGGGAGGGATGGGAGGCACTGTAGCGCTTTCACATCAATCACTACTCTAGCCAATAATGGGTGCTTTGCTTACGCAAGCAGGAATGAGTGGATAATACTGTCCTCCTGCGTGAGTTAGCAGTTTGAAATGTGTGGTTGTCTGGCATCACATGGCTCAGAAGAAATGTGATATTCTTCATCCTCCCAGGTTGGCAGTTGTAGCCTTGATGGGGGAGTGCCCTAATGACGGGTGGTAATCGGCTAGGACCAAATTAGGGAGAAAATTTTAATAATAATAAAAAAAAGGTTAAGTCCAATCCTAAATGTCTCTTCTATAAAACTACCAAGTAGCCTTTGGAATAGTAGTGCAGGATAGCTCTAGTTAGCCAGGGTACAATATGGCAGCTAGTGCCTTTAATTACCGACCTGATTTAGGTCATTCTGTCCACATTATCAGACACACCACCTAGGTGGCAAGTGCAGATTTCTGGTTTCTTAACCCAGCATTGATGGTGAGAGAAGAATAAACCACTTTGGGTCATAAAGTGGGTGTCAATACTTTATACAAAGCAACATATGGGCTCAGTAATTTTATACCCACTAAGTGACCGAAATGGAACCTGGATCTGATAAAGTGTGGGAATGAACCTATGATGGCCAGTATTACATTCATATGCAGATTCTGTCCATAGTGAGTTCCAGGTCAGACCACGAGTTTGAGGGTCAGGAGCTTTGCTTACTTGCAGATAAATTACTCAGAACCCCAGAGCCACCTCTGCTCAGTTACATCACTGTCATTACAGCAAACTCTAAATATCTGCTCTAGACCTCACTAAACACTTGTTTTTGTATTTGGGTTGTTTTGCAGGACCCAAACTGTTCAAAGAGCCAAGTTTCAAATCAAACAAGTTTATCATCCACAATGCTCTCTCACGCTGCTGCCTCGCAGGGAAGGTCAACGAGAGCCAGAAGAACAAAATTGTTGAGGTACAGCAGACTTTTCCACATTAGCATTCATTTTAAAAATATAAACTCTTGGTGTCTCAGACTGTGTATCTCTGACATGCCTGAGACTTGTTGCTTAAGGTCGCAAATCAAATTTGGATAATAGTAGACAAATCACAATAGACATGTTATGATTTAATTAGTGTGTGTGCTCCAGTAACTTATAAAGTAGACTATGAAGAAATAAACAGCAAACTAGTGACACAGTAGTAATAATTGCAACTAAGACAAATAAAAGCTTTGACCTCTCTTTTTACTTCCTGTCTACTTGACCTTTCCTGTTCCCTAGGAAATGGAGAAAAGCCCTGCTAACCATTTCCTCATCCTTCTCCGTGACTCCAACTGTCAGTTCCGAGCCATCTACACTCTGGATGGCCAGTCGGAGGAGATGCAGAGACTGTGCGGCGTCGGCCCACGTGCCATCCCTCGCTCTTCAGTGGAGGCCATTTACAAGTATAACTCTGACAGGAAGCAGTTCAGCACGCTGCCCTCCCGCACCGTGAGCATGAGTGTGGACGCGTTCACAATTCCGGGCCACTTGTGGCAAACCAAAAAACAAAGCACACCCAAGAAAACAGCCACTCCTAAATAAGAAGTGCTTTCAGAAACAACGGACGATTCATCTTGGGATGTTCTTAATGGACCTGGATTGTCTTAATGGATCTGAATGTGTAGAGGATAATGATGAACTATGAACAATAACGGACATGGAACTTTTTATCATCTAGCATGTTTGGGTGAATTGTTGCCTGAACACCATCTAAACCAAGGGTGGCAAAACCTGGTCCTCAAGAGCCACAGCCCTGCCTGTTTTCCAAGTATTTCTGCAGTACTCACTGCTGTATTTCACTGTTTAATCAATCAGAAGGTCCACATCACACCAATCCTGTATTCCCTCCACTGGCTTCTGGTACAGTTCCGGATTCAGTTTAAACTTTTGAAGTTTGTTTTTAATTGTCTTTCCCACTCCACCCCCATCCTGGGTGCTGGAGTCTATCCCAAGAGACTTTGGGCAAAAGGCGAGGCACCCCCTGAACAGGGTGCCAATCCATCTCAGGGCACACACACACACTACGGGCAATTTGGAAATGCTAATTAGCTTAATCTACATGTCTTTGGACTGTGGGAGGAAACCGGAATACCCTGAATAAACCCAGATAATGCAAACTCGAAGCACACAGACCCGAGGAAGGACTCAAACCCTTGACCCTGGAGGTGTGAGGCCACAGTAAGAACCACTACGAGAACCATATACAAATAATTGAATCGTAATCTACGATGGTGTCTTCCAGCTTCTCACTGACTGACACACCTGATTCTGATGCAGGTAATCCACAATCCAGTGAAAACATTGGAAAACATGCAGGGCTGCGGATCAAGACCAGAAATCACGTGCATAAAATCTCATTTGCTCACCCTCTGAAAAAACAAATCTGTAATGGTGTTCCTTATGAAATATAAATCTTCCCTAATTGCATGAATATGGCAGGAAGAAGCTACGAGTCGTACCACTTGAGCACTTATAAAGAGACAGACTAGTTTGCATTTTTTTTGAGAGGTTTGTCGGATAATAAATAAACAACCAAACATTGCTGCTAATAATCTCCTAACACTCACATTTGGCCTTAAATCCAGCCATTAATTGGTTAAGAGACTGTAGGATTTTGTGGCCAATTTGTTAGGATTGTTATGGATTTTTCTTTTCAGACAGCGACTGCATGATGATTGGATTGGATTCAGGTAGCTGATGTTTAAAATGTTTTATGTTTGTTCCGAATGTATTTATAGTTGTATTTGGACTTTTTTTTTTAAACTCCTGTTTAAACTCTCGAGTTATTGAATATGTTTGTGTGTTTAACTCCTGATGAACTTCGTGGAACTTTTACAGCATTAAACATCAAAATACAATGTTTAGGTTTTTGTATTTTTAGGAAACAGTGTTCAGAGGATCTCACCAGTGAGACAAGAAAATCTTAAGAACCAGAGGAAACACAATTTCCCAAATCATACAATAACAGCAAAGAGCAAGAACTCACTCACTCACTTATTGTGTACACTGCTTTATCCTGTATTCAGGGTTGCAGGGGCCTGGAGCCTATGCCAGGAGACTTAGGGCACAAGGCGGAGTATCCCTGGACAGGGTGTAGGGCGCACACACACACACACACACACACACACACATACGCATTCAAACACTACAGGCAATTTGGGAACGCCAATTAGCCTAACCTGCATGTGTTTGGACTGTGGGAGGAAACTGGATTGCCCGGAGGAAACCCACCAAGCACGGGGAGAACATGCAAACTCTGAGACGGGACTCGAACCTGGCCAGGACTCGAACCTGGACCCTGGAGGTTCAAGGCGACAGTGCTAACCACTACATCACCGTGACGCCAGAGCTAGAACTGTTTTCATGATATACATGGAAGAAAGACGTGTTTTCTTATGGTACAGAGTTGAAATCCTTGTAATTATGGTTAGGATTAAAAAAAAAAAAAAAAAAAAAAAAAAAATATTTTTGGAAAAAATCTGAAAAAAATGCAAAATTTTTTGCCGTAAAGTGCAACTTGATAAATGTTTTTGTCCAGTACCTACTTAGCACTTCCACTATATTTGCTCTATACATATAAAGAATTTTGTCCAACGTTGTGACACTAGAAACTGTACAATGTTCCATCTGTAAACATCAAATAAATCAAAGCATTTGACTTTCACATGGACTTCTCAGCGTTTCTATTTAATTCTACCTCCTTTAAAAGGCACCTATTTTTGTCAGGTTTAGAGAGTTAAACGTGTCTCCGGTCTGCGAGTTCAAACATCTTTTAATTTTTTTTTTGGATTTTCTTCATGTTGTGACCTCATACAGTATAAGAAGAGCTCAGCTGTTCTATAAGAAGAGCTCGTCTCCAGCTGTTCTTCGGAGGGGTGTGGCTCAGCAGGATCTCATTGACATACAGTAGACACCGAAACTGTACGTTTGAAGGAGAGGCGAAACAGGGAGGGTGAGGAATAATAATAATAATAATAATAAAAAAAAAAAAGCATTATTTCAGCTGGAGATTTAACACACACTTAAAGAGCTGAACCCTGTGTCTGAGAACTTTCCTTGGTAAAGAAACTTTAAAGTAATGCGTTAATGTGTTGGCCTGGAATATAGAATCATGCTGACTTCTGGATTTCTCAGGTTTGTCTTTATTTGTCATTCATTACAGAAGATTCATCATATAATGATTTTTTTTTTTGGCATCTCTGTGATGGAACTGTCTCTGTGGAATTATAATAATTAAAAACTAATCATATGAGAATCTCAGAGCAGCTATTAGCACATGTGATGATACAGTTTTAATAGCGGAAGCAGGATGAAGATTATGAAATGAGATCAGATGCAGTCCATGGAATCAACCAACTCTTCTAAAAGCTGACTGAGACGCTGAGCTGAAGCCGAGTGTTTATTTTACCCTGTTAGTTCGATGCTCGAGAGAAGCGTCTGGTGAAATGATATAGCGATGGAGCTGATGCTCATACAAAAGCTCGCAGTGTGTTCGCTTAGAGTGTCGGCTAAACACATGCAGAGTCACATGACCGGTCCCACTGGTGCCTCCTGGGAAGAATCAGAAAGAGACAAAGTGAAAGGTGAGGAGTTTAAGTGGATAAACGTGACTGATGTTATTAGATATATAACAACTGTAATAGATACGATGATAAGAGACAGGGATTAATAGTTATAGGTCGAGGTGTGTGTTTGAGGGACTGTACAATACATCATCTCAACAAGGACTGAGAGAGAAACCTCACAGGAGCCCAGTAGAGAACCCCAGAACCTCAGAACAGCAATACAGTTCTGTGCAAAAGTCTTAGCACCCTGTTTTTTTTTTCTACAAACTTTCCCAATTATTTTAGGAGTTTATCATTGAGTCAGTACAAAAACATTTCTGATTTTCAAACATCAATATTCCACCATGAAATTAAAAATTACAGGAAAATATTTGTGTGCCAAAAGAAAAAGGAGCACGTTACATAATCAACCACTTTACAGACAGAAACAGGATGGAAGACGCGTAACAGTACTGCATGTACGTACATGAGCACTAGAGGGCAGTGTGGCATGAACCCAACCAGAATGTGTTGTCACCAACAATCTTTTGCATTTTGCAATATTTTACTCTGTTGCTCTCATGATGATCACTCATAATACCACCCGAGCCAATTGATGACACTCGCTGGCTAAATTTAGCCCCCCATGGAGTTCATCAAGTACATGACAAATACATGTGTGTGTTGAGGAACGTCAGTCATTGGGTATTACAGATGTTTAACAAGATCCAGCTGTTTAAGTTTACATTGATTAAGCAGAATATCAGGGTAATTTACATCCTGTTGTTAAA
>JAQMYJ010000010.1:961493-976277 GCA_030014305.1 Clarias laeviceps
TTTCTGCCATCCTAATGGCAGCAGATTTCAATGTCTGCCAATTTTCATAAGTTTTTGAGCATGTTGATGCCCCCAATAACCCCAAAATTGTGAAAAAAAAAAAATCTTAGGAAAACAATAGGGCTCTTCACACACTATGATGACATAGTGCTGATGTCAAAGTGCTTGGGCCCTAATAAGATACATATCTATACAAAAAGTCTGGTCTTTTGCCAGTTTCCCAGAGGCCTGGTGGGCTGATCTGTACTGGATCCAACTGTTTGTGGCAGCCAGATCAAAGCAACATAGGATGATGCGGGCAGTCCTTTTCCTTGTGCAGCTTGACATTGGATAGAGGCTGATAAAGTGGTCCATCCCGCCCATGTTTTTATTAAACTCTTTTACAACAGGTATAGATGCAGTAACATGGCGCTTGTCTTTTGTTGACCATCTTGGGCAGATATTCTGAGGCTCTATACCATGGATGGAAGATGCCAAAGGACCATTCTTGTTGTCCAGACATTTTGTTATAGCAATCTCTGAGGGTTTCCTGACTATCATCCCTGATGTGCCTCTCTCCTGTTCATTGTCATTGAACATTTAAGACTTGCAAATCTAAAAAAGATGAAGATTCGATTCTACATAATAGTCCCTGTTGCCAGGAGAACGTTTACCTTTAAGCGATCCAGCACTTTGACAGAGGTCCACTTATCATTTCTTTTGTAGTATTGATTTCTGTATTATCAATATGAATATTAAAGTCCCCTGTTATAGCAAAACTGTCAAACTTTGAGGAAATCATTGATAGCAGTTCTGTGAACTCTTCAGTAGAAGTCTGGAGAATATTTTGGAGGTCTGTAAATAATAATGAACAAATTATTCAGCAAAATCCCTAGATATTCAAAAGACAAATACTGACCAAATGACACTTGCTTCTTTAAATAGAGCAGCTCCACCTCCACCTCTCCTAGCAGTTCTGCAGACACTCATGTTTCATTAACAACTGTTGCACTGCAGCTATCGTCTAACCATAGTATAACCATACTATTTTCTTTTCCCCATTCAGATCAGAAATAGTTAATAAACCATTTCTGAACATCAGAAAAAAACAACATCACTCATTTACGGAGAATATTCATTTCTTTCATTTTGGTTCATTCAGAAGACTGCTAGACATCATTGTAAAAGAAATGAGTGGGTTTGTTGTGGGGTGTTAGGGGCGCATGTGGCCCCCGCAGTACTGACTCCGTGGCTCTATGTGCTTCACAGTATATTCCACCCCATGGAGGTGTAACTCACATACTGTACATGGTGCTGGCAATCACTTGCTAACATTAGCATCGTTTAACATTAACAGACTAACAAGCTACCAACTCTAACTAACTCGTTTCCTTTTCCATAATAATAGTTCCCTGTTGAGTCTCAAGGTTTCTTCCTATTGCCTTCTCAGGGAGTTTTTCCTTGCCACTGTCGCCTTCACCCTTGACTTGTTCATCAGGGACAATCATTATTATCTAGATACATTTTTCTCACTCATACACACTTCAATACATTTTGTTTTCAAATTTTCTTTTCATTTTTGTGAAGCTGCTTTGAGACAATGACCATTGTTAAAAGTGCTACAGTATATAAATAAAATTGAATTGTATTGAATAATAGCGTTACACTCATAGCAAACATTCAGCCAAAACATACTTATACTCTACAGTATTAGAATGTTTGTTTATAGATTTGTAGTTATTAAATGAAACATTGCACAATCAGTTAATTAAATATACATTTATTGGACATATCTGAAATGATTTTTCATGCTGTGATAATCTTCAACCAGACATTTTTCTATATCTACAGTAGGTGTTGGTCCTGTATATATATTTATGTTAATACATTCAAGCTCAAGCTGCTGAAGCTATTGTTCAATTTCTGGCAAAAACACACGTCTTATCTTCATCTCTATAAACTTTAGTGAATAGTAGGAACCTTTCCACTGGTTCCAGGAGATTCCTGTATATGCCGCTACCACGGTTCCCCATTTGTACACACCGTTAGGGTTGGTGTGGAGGCAATTGTCAAACCAAAATCCTCCTTCATATGTCTTTGCACAGTTGTTAATGTCTTTGTCGAAAGTTGCGAACTGTTTCCCGTTGTGATACGCCAGAGCATCTCCTGTGAAGGAAACGACAGGGATGTTAAGGAACAACAGCTCAAAGAACCATTTGAACTGCATCTTGTACATCAGACTTTGGGGCTCCATCCAACACTCCTTTTATAATTTAATTTTATCCCTTATTTAATTAATAAAAGTTCATTCTGTGTGTAGAATTATTTTCACCAGAAGCTCTGTTTTTTGTGTTATAATTATTAGATAAAAGAAACACAAACAAACAAAACAAAAGGAAAAAAAAACACTTTGATGTTTCAGTAGTTAATATATTGAATTAGAACTAGAGTTCTAATTACATACATTATATAATACATTCTTACAATACAGCACAATCACACAGCCTATGTTACAAGACTGTAAGCACTGTTAGAGCACTGATGCTTAAAGAAATGGTTTGGCAAAAAAAAGCATCCAACAGAAAAGCTTCCAGCTGAACTTCAGGGGAATTTGAATCCTGAGGACGCCGCACTCCGCCAAGACAGGTTTGCTTATTTACTATTGCACTATAGCTAATGTAAAGTCCTAAATGTTTGTAGCATATGACAAGAACATCCGTTGCTCAAATTGCTCATGTCCTCACACACCACTCACATGACATGTTAAGTTCTGTAATCTGTCAGCTGACTAAATGGACAACACTCCATACTGTACTGTATATACAGTCATCACAACACTCGCCACACTTCAGCCCTTAACATAAGTCTGATTATATCGTCTCTCTTGTTAAAGTTAGTGGTTTGCTTTCTTATTTTCATGAGAAGGCAGTGTGGAATGTAGGAGGTTCTGTATCTCACCTGCCCCTCCGTTGATGAATCCAGTGACGTGAAGCATGTACTTCTCCGACTCAGAATCAATGTAGAAAGACGAATATCTTGCGTGGACTTTTGCACGCTCGAAATCCCCCATGTCCACCCTCAGCTCGTGCTTCTCCCTCCAAGTGATGAGGAATATATTCTCAAGACCTTTTGTTCAAAAAAAGCTAGTTTTACGTTTACATTAACCTCACTTATTAATTCTAGAAAAGCACAGCAACCGAAATAATACCTGAAATATAAACCCACCCAGCCAATATTCGCCATTTCTGTCTCCGAAGCCAAGCTTGTACATGTCCCATGGCCGGTAGAAATTCACAGTGCCGTCCATTCTCCTCTGAATGACCTGCAAGTTAGAATTACAGAGCAAGACTATAGGCAATAATGCGTGGGATATGGAAATAATAATATAATATAATAATAATGCATGGGATATGGAAATCAGGAATGAATTCACAATATAAAATAAAATAAAAAAAACATCATAAGTAATTCCACATACAGTCCATTTCCCGTCCTCGTTGCTTTTGTCATCAGGACAGCCCATATCACAGTACACCTCTAATGCTCTCTTGGGTCCTACGGGGTAGATGGTGTAAATCCCACTGTGGATGGAGCCATTAGTGAAAATATCCTGACAGTCCACCGGGAAGAAATTCTGATTAATATGATAGGACTGGACCAGCAAGGGAAGTGCAAAACACAGTACCACGTACATCTGAAACAGAGTCACAATGAGCATGTCATAATATATATGATTGTATACAACTTGTGTTATAAATGATTTCTTGCAGGCTGTATCTTCAGCAAACCCACCTGTGCTGAATGTTGTGTCCAGGTAAATATCAGACTGGGGAAGTTCAGCACTTTTATATTCGCACGCCTCCATGTCTGATGAATAAAAATAAAGATTCAATATCAATATCCAGTTCGGTGATTCAGAGCAGATCCTTTTTCCTGGCAGACAAAAACGCCAGGACTTCCTGGACAACAGGTTTATTTTTTGAAAAGCTGAATAAAATGAGATTCTCTAGAACAACAAAAACATTTACTGTAAGGACAGTAACCTGAGCTCAGTGTCGAACCCCAGACCATGGAACTATTGTTAATCAGCCAGTTATTCTACAGTATGTCCCATGAGGACGCTGACCTCGTTGTTGCTGTTTATTTGAGGTTACACCTTGATCACTGATCACTATTCTTTATTGCTTTTAATCAATTAAACAAGTTTTGCTTTCAAGAGTTCCACAACTTTTACTTTTTGAAATATATTTTCTGAATATTTGCATGAATGAATTACAGTAGGAAGAATTTAATATAATCAAAATGCAAGTAAAAAACACAAAAAACAGAATAATTACAAAACAGCTCTCTCACATCTGCTACAGCTATGATTAAAATCTCCCGAGGACACTTCCTTTGTTCTGGAATAAAGGAAGCAGCATTTCTGCAAAATATTTGCAAAAACATTTTTTTGGTGGGACATAAGATGAGTAATAGAACACATCAAGATGGGTTTTAGAATTTGTGTCTGTTTGTGCATGCATCACGTCTAGGCACCTACTAAACACATTTTAATGGGTTTTCACAGGAGTATATTGGCTGACCTTGGTATAGCCTTTGTTTCATCACAATCGCCCCACGGGAAGAGAAGATATGCTACTGAAATACTTAATTTCAATAGAAAACGGCCTTAAGAAAAATATTTTATTACCACAGATGGCGCTGGACGTATTCTAAACTTGCTAATTACTGCTACAGAATAGGAAATACTAAAAAAAAAAAATAATTGGACCTTGGAGAAAATCATTAGTTTATTCCAAAATTCAACAAATGGCTCAGTGCATTTTATTAAACACACTTATGTTCAGTTGCATTTTAAAATCTACTGGTCAGTTAAAATATGTCTGTCGATTTGTGATAATATGCAATTCCAAAATTCCACACAAACAAAACAAGTTAGAACTAACAAACAAACTAAACAAAACACAGTTAGATTTTAGAAAATTTTGAAAACAGTTAGAACATTTTTACATAAGCAAATACAGCACTTAGCAACTTAACAGAAGATCCCATCATGCACAGTGTCCACTGTACAAACCTCTGGAGACAGTGTTATGATCTGGGGTTGCTTCAGTTGCTCAGGTCTAGACAACGTTATGTGGCAATAAAATGAAGTCAGCTGACCACCTGAATGTACTGAATCACCAGGTCTCATTTTTCAGGTTTTTCTCATTCACCAGGTCTCAGGATTCATTTTCACACATGAACTGGACACTACAGTTTCCTGACCTTAACCCCAGTGAAAGTCTTTGGGATGTGCTGGAGAAGGAAGGCTTTACAGAGCGGTTTAACTCTCCCAACATCAACACAAGAGCTCGGCCTAAAACCAGTGCAGCTTTGGATAGAAATAAATGTGATGTGGAAAAGGTTGATGAAACAATGCCATGGTGCGCCATAATTGTATAACATATTACAGTGTGCTATTTTTCTTTTGGCCAGGCAGCTTAATGTTTAATGTTACACAGAGTAACATGACACAGTAACAATGCAGATAAAAACGTGCAGAAGAAAAAATTATTCCCATTAAATCCCATTGTTTTTCGATGATCTGGACGCGTTCTCCCATTTGCAGAGGCCGTTTGGGTTTGTGACGCTGCCACTACTCTAGAAATAAGTGGTTGCAAAGCTTGAATATGTATATTGACTTGTAGCTTAGAAAGGTCTCCCACTCATAAAATCTCCTGGAATGAAACAACGCACATTCTTTTCTATTTCCACCTCAATTGTGGGTATAGACTTTCAGGAAGGAGCTTGTAAAAGATGCTGACTGATTAATGTGGTCTTTAGGCTTGCAGAGAAAAAGAAGAAGGAATCAAATGTTCAAAGGAAATTTAAATTTCACACATAACTTACAGCTCAAGCTTGTTCACAGAGATAATCAATAATTGTGTCCTTATTCATAAAGAAAGAGCTGTAGCATGGTTTAAACCCCACCCTCTCACAAACAAAAAGTAACTCGGTGGGACAATGTGATGAGAATATGATCTGGGAGTGATTGTTGTATAAACTATACACTTGCGATGTTTTAGTATCATGTCAAACATTTGAAATTTTTTTTGGAATCCTGTGCAAATGTGGTTCTATCGTAAATGTTCCATGTAGTTTCCACGTTTTATTACCAGTGGTGTTTTGCACATCTGCTCCTCTGTTGATGAGGTGATTGATATGTACAGTACTGTGTAACTGCTGTGTTCTGGGACAATATAGAAAAAATATATTAAAAAATATACAGTATATACTCAAACAGTGAACATCTTATTTTTATAATTTACAATACGTAGATAAAATATTTTTCATGATAACAAATATGAAATTATTAAAATTCTTAAGTTAAGATTCTTAACTTAAATGCAAGACATAAAAACAACTTCACTGCAAAATTAGATACCTTCATTTTGAGGGAAAAAAAATTCTTACAAAACAAAACACCAAAAAAAGAATTAGCAGGCCTACATACTGTACTGTAGAAAATTTAGTTTGTTTTTTAGTTGAAAGGCTGTACAAATGCAAACATAAATGCCAACATTTTACATCAAAATTGTTTGGAATTGACTTTTAGGTGATTCCTGCAAAAATCAAATTTTTATTCATTTTGTGAAGAAAATTGGAAAAAGGAAAAAAAAAAGTGTTTGTTGCACCCATGGTACATGATGACAGCTCGCTCTCATATATAAAGATCAATAGGTGTGCGCTGTTTGACATCTGCGAGTGTGTCAGCCCATAAAATAATAATTGATATTGATAATGATTGACTGATGATATAAACAAACACATGTGATTATGAAACATATACTAGCTGCTAAAAGCAACAGCTGAATGTCCCCTCCTCCGCTCTCTGATTGGTTGGTGTTGTTTCTCCTCCACCCTCTGGTTGGCTGCAGTATTATAACTTGAGTGAGTGCAGCTTTGTGATACTGAGAGAGATTTTGAGTTTGTGAGAAAAGGATTGAGCGTACACAAGAGAAACACCAGAGAAGTGGAGATTGTTACAGCCAGCGAGAAAGAGAGAGAGCGCGGGACAGAGCGGGACAGAGACCGAGAGCAAGAGAGTCTTTTACTACGACTTGAAGGCTACAGTAAGCTAATCCTCAGCACTTTTGATATTTAAGTCAATTTGAAGGTAAGTTTTTTGCTACTTTAATCCATCCATCCATTTTCTACTGACTTACTTATTGATAATGTGCAAGTTGGTGTTGTATTATTTTGCACAAACCAGGGACGAATTAATAAAGCTATATGTATATTGTCATGGCGTGAACTTGTGACCGGCAAGCAGACAAATGTTTTGTCAGGGGGAATGTAGTACGCTTTTGCGTCCCTAGTTAACAATTTCACCCACAGGGTTACCATGCTACCTAATAACAAGCATCTTTTCTTTTATTCTGGACCTTACAAATGTTCTCTGTCATCCAACATAGATTTGTCTGCCCATTTGTCACTTTTCCAGCAAATCATTCCTTGTCTATTGTCTGCATTCTTTTGCCCATTTAAGATTTAAATGTTTATTAGCCAATTGCAGACACTAGGTGACTATTGTTGTTCATTACTGAAGTCCATACAGTACCTCAAGCAATTCAGGCTGAGAAGAAACAAAAGCACAGATTGTATGTTTGTGATGATGATGATGAATTAAAATGTTTTTGTTCAACCTACTGTAGATTGATTCTGTGCTTTTACTTCTATTGTCATAACCACATCAATGTCAATATTAGCATCTGAAAATAAAGTTCAAATGCTCATATTACTGTACTGTTGCTCTGTTTTTGGCTGCAGCATTATCATTAAGTGAAAATGGCGTCTGAGTGAAATCAAATATGGGCAATAAAAACGCATGCGGCTCAACATTTAAACTTGCTTTGGGAATATAAAAATATTTGTAAAGTCTCCCAAAACCCAAATCACAAAAGTATTTGGAATCTTCACAGGAAAAGGCCTAGACCAGTGATCTTGCTATGAGAACAATGCCATATGCAGTAAACAACCACCCAACCACCCAACCAACCAACCAGACAAGACAAGAGGGGAGTTTGCGCATTCACACACTTACTCATTTATTTTCTGTACAAGATAGTGGGAAGCCTGGAGGCTATCCCAGGGGACTTGGGGCACACCCTATTCTTTGCAGGGCACGTAAGCACGCACACACACACACACACACTACCCTGTATGTATTTGGACTGTGGGAGAAAACATATTATGAACCTCATTCAACTCTGTTCTTTGTTTAATTTTGGCCTCTTAAGATCAAGTCCTCTATTTCATCTTTCTGCACAAGATCCCTAAACACTATGAATGACACTCAGATTCCAGAAAACACAGACAACGCCCTAAACTAAGTTACCCTAACTCTTTGTTACCGTCTTGCATAGTCGATGCGTTACTGGTTACAGGCCTAGCGGGTCTACTGTCTGGAACAGGAGTATGTGATACACAGGCCAGGCTATGGATCAATAAACAAGCAGGACAATTAGATAAGGTTAGTGCCAATTCAACCTAGAGTTTATGAATATTGACTCTTGCACTTCAGTACAATAATATTAATAACATGAAGCCACATTATTGTAAGTCAAACAACATCACTTACTTAGAACAAAATTATTTCTATAAATGATCATCGCAGTCACCAGTTTCTCACACTGAGAGTAACACATTTTGATGAAGAACCTTAGATTTATTAGATAGATAGATATCTGCTGCCTCTGTATAGGATCATGTAGTGGGTGAGATGGATTTTTCCATGATTGACAAGAGTTTGTTCAGTAATCTGTTGTCCCTCACTGTCTCCAACCTGTTCAGTTTCTGTCTGATTACATTACTGTATGTGTTCAGCTTGCAGATGATTTTATTTGTCTTGCTTCCATCCCATGCTGCTCCTCCAGCAGACCACAGCACTATAAAGGGCACTCGACACAACAGACTGATAGTCAGTATCCTCTTGCATACAGTGTAGGATCTGAGCTTCCTCAAAAAATAAAGTCTGCTCAACCCCTTCTTATAAACAGCATCGGTGTTGGTCCTCCAGTCCAACCTGCTGTTCAAGTAAACACACAAGTACTTGTAGTTGTCCACAACCTCCTCAACCATGATGGTAACATGTTTAACCACAGTTTTACACTTCCAAAAGTCCACTACCAACTCCTTGTTTTTTATGATGTTCAGGAGCAGATGGTTTCTAGTGCACCACTCCACAAAGGTGTCCAGAAGTCGTCTAAACTCCAACATGAGCCTCATTATTTCATCATCATCGTCTATACCACTTTATCCTGTATTCAGGGTCGTAGGTGGTGGAGCCTATCCCAGGAAACTTAGGGCACAAGGCTGGGAATTTGAGATTGAGAAACAGTCAGACTTGAGAAACAAATCACATGGCCCATTTACTACCCACTTACAACCACTTCACATCTTACAAACCACTTTCTCAATTACTTGAGTTAATATTTAGATAAAAAACCCACTACTGTATAATAGTAGAGCAAGACGAAAACAGATTCACGGTCCTACTGAGCACCCACGCGAGTCCGACCCATGGACTCCCCACGCTGCAAGCTACAGTACCAAAAGGATTTGTCCTGATGCCAGACACCAGAGGACATGACCAGGGGTCATGCAGAGTCATGCCAGAGCTGTCCTGATGGCACAAGGAGAACCTACACAATACTGGGCATAATGTTTCATGTTTTAATGTTATGGGTGATCAGTGTATATGGGATTGAGTCAGACTGACTTACAATTGAAAGACTTTAATTTATCCCTGCGGTCAAGCACAAAACCCTCAGTCAGTGATGAGGGGGGGAGGTTATTATTAATTTAGTTTGGAACCTGAGAATGGGTGGGAATAAAAAACATCAGTGTCACAGGGTGTGTTTAATGTTTGACCTGAGGAAAACGCCTTAGCTAGCACAAATAAAGACAAACCCATGGAAAGGTATGTGTGTCTGTACTTTTGGCAGGTCCATTAGATATTTCACATCACAAAACTAAAAATTCCAATCACTCCACACAGCAACAACTCCAAAAAACGCTCCTCCTTTTGTTTTTTTTTAATGGAATATTTTCAGCTAAGAATGCGGTACTGTTTCTGAGCATGCGTTCGGGGTGACATGGCTGTCTTTTGACTCCTTCAATCACTACTAACTTTTGAACACCACAGGAATGTGCTGAAATAAAACTTTGATACCAAAATTCACACCCAATAATGAGCTATTTAGTGAATAGCTAGTATTCACCAGTGATATTACCAAATCCATTCTTATACGTCTCCAATGTTCGGGAGAAATTCACACTGCCGTCGATTCTAAAACAAAACTATATTCTCTCGGTGGCTTCCGCCCTTACCGAGAATTTATAGGAGAGAGAGTTTTGTGTATTTATTAACTCAAAATAAGTGCACACTGGATTGATGTGTGCCAGTCTTTGGCCGCTTTCCTGACCAGAAAAAAACACTTTTCAACTGATGCCTTCGATGCTTTCAAATTTTAATGTCATCTTCTCAAAAATGAGGACAATCAACTTCACAAACATCAACTGACACACATTATCACACTTTAGGATCATATCTTCATCTCCATCAACTTCCTTCCATCACATATTCCCATTTAACTCATTTTTGTCAGTTACCTTTGCCTGTCTGGGCCATTTCTCCAAATAGGGAAGTAAACCTATGAACATTCAGAGCTTTCTTAAACCTTATAAAAGAGTATAAACTCTAATTAAAACAATCCGTTCTTTCTCAGACTTGAATTACTATATTTACATTTGATATGTTAAGTATGTATGTATTGTATGTAAGTAAGTATGTATTGCATATCTGTTTTTTTTTCTAGACATGAGTAGATAAAGATATTACAGAAAAGTGGAGAAAAAACTAACATGTGTCCCTAGTTTGTAATCAGTGACACACTAAACTTGTTGAATGTCGTTCATAGTCATCCGTCGGATCTTCATGGTTATGGTCTTCAAAGAGATTGCTTTCCAGGTGGTCCACAGGATCGAATTGTCTGCTGTTGAGGTGGAAATGCTCTGCCATTTGTACAGGCCATTGGGGTTGGCAATGCCGTTACTCGGCCAGCAGAAGTACCAAAACCCTCCCATATACACGTCGGCACAGTTGCCGTATGGATTTTGATCAAAAGTTGAAAAGGGTCTGCCGTCCATGCTGCTCAGAGGATCTCCTAATAAATAAGTGATAATAAATAAATTTTTACATATGTGTAAATAAAATAAAATTTTACTTATTCAACAAGTTTTGAATAAAAAAAAAAAATATATATATATATATATATACAGTATATATGGTTATAATGTCATGCTAAAGATGAATGCCTCATTTTGGAACCTGTGTAAATAATGCTTTTTAATCAACAAATAAACAGAACATAATTTAAATATTTTTTTAATTGTTACATTACATAAATATCTGCTGGTAAATCATAACCAGTGGTGTTTTGATCACCTGCTCCTCCATTAATGTAGTCGCTGACGTGCAGTGTGTAACTCTTGGACTCGGGGTCAATGTAGAAAGAACTGTACTGAGCATAGACGCTGCCTCTGTCAAAATCCTCCATGTCCACTCTCAGCTGAAACCGCTCCAGGGAGGTCATTAGAAAGATCTTATCCAAACCTGAAATAATATCCAAACTACATTAACAGAGCTCATTGTCTAGTGATGATGTTACTTACAGTATAAGATAATAATACAATTTTCAAGGTTTAAAAAAAACATGGTAAACACAGTCTGTTTAGTCAAATCTTTTTGTAAACTTTATGGAGTTGGCTAAAACTTTTTGCTGGAAAGTAAATTAGCAGTGTGATTATAAATCAAGATCCTGAGTGATTTTCATCTCTCACCCAGCCAGTGTTCTCCGCTGACAGTCCCAAAGCCATTCTTGTAATCCACCCAAGAACGATAGAAATTCACACTGCCATCAAATCTCCTCTGAATCACCTGGGGATTGGGCTATAGATGGATGGAATACATTTATTTTCTTGGCAGTTAGCGTTATCCAAAAGTAGGGGTAAGTTCCCAGCTTTAAGCTAATTTTGTCAATCTTTTTGTTTAAATGAAGTGTAACAGCTATTAATAAACCTAGTTTCAGGCAACAGGTTTCACTCACGGTCCATGCTTGGTTCCCCTGGCCTTCGTCTTCAGTGCAGGCCATGTCACAGTACACCTGTAAAGGGTGGCCAGCTGCAGACCCGGTGGGATAGATGGTGTAAACTCCACTGTGAGTGGAGCCGTTTTGGTAAACGTCCTCACAGTCTAGTGGCAGGAAGTGTGTATCGACTGGAGCCGAGTGCACCAGCAGAGGTAACAGTACGAGCAGCAGAAGCAGCAGCTTAAACAGAGGAACCAACACCGGTGATGACTTCTAGTGTGTAAATCAATATACATTACATTAATGGTTAATAAATAGTAGAAACTCACCATATCTGTGAGGATTCTGTCCAACCAAAAACCATGAAAGGTTAATGAAATATTTAGGAAACTCTTTTTAATCTATAAGATTGAGACAACTGCAGAGTTAGTATTTTGACATAAAAAAGAATTCGATATTTCAGAAGAAAAATGTTAAAGGTGCAAATGAACAAGCAGAGTTTGATTCAAGTCCATAACGAGTATGGTTACATGCAGGTTGTTTTAATAATCGAAATCAATTCAAATATAGAAACTCAATTGCAGGCAGCTGTGTAACCCAACTCTGAATACGTACAATAAACTCTTTGATTAATTATTAATATAACTTAAATTAACTGTCCTGAAAATATGTTAAACAAATGTTAAGTAATTTAAAGAATAATTATTTGTTGATGCTTCTCTTTTTCTGCTTTGATAAACGACCCACTCTTACAACAAAAAATAAAATTCTAAAAATACATCATAGTTATTATAGTATGTTCTTAGCATACAGGTAATTATGGTAATTCCTATCAAATAAATACTCACCTGTGTTACTGACTAAGTTTTCAACAGAGATATTTAAAATCCACAGCCTTTGCCTTTTCACTTATATACTACCACTAGTCATTCTGGCGAAGTTCCAGGAACCTCTAAAGTAGATAAAATCTGTAGTTCAGTAAGAACAGAAAAGTGCAGTCTCAGGTTGTTCAGCAGCATTTCTTAGTGACACAGTTTTTACTGTCTTTTCTGATGTTTACGTGCAAAATTGTCATAGTTTGCTAATTATATGGTACACAGTATCTTATGTTTTCCCATCAGGAGGTTTCAGCTAAATTTACCCAACATATTTCTGACAAAACTCTGACTTGTAGCTTATTCGCTTTAACACAATCCACAGTGCACCATCAAAATCTCCATCACTCTCAGTAGTACCCAATCAGGAATTTTAACCAGAACATACCATACACCTGATCAGCCAGTATCTATTAAACCACTAGACTGGGCCACATTCGTCTTGTGCAGATACAACTATACAGCTTTCATGTACATGTAGTTTGGCCTGTAGATAAGGAACAGAAGAATGCAGTATGATTGTGGTCTATATGCTACCTATGATCTGTAAATAATGGCTTTAATCTAAAAGGTGTTGTTTGTTAATTGGTGATTTCTGAGGCTGGTGACTCTAAATGAACGTCTCCTCTGCAGCAGAGGTAAGTTTTGGTCTTGCTTTCCTGGGAAGATTTTCATGAGAGACAGTTTCATCATGGAGCTTGATGGGTTTTTCAAATGCACTTGACAATACTGTTCTTGCAAGAAATGTTCCAGAACAGCTGACCTTGTTGTTGTTCCTGTTACTTAATTAACTAATGTGATAACACCTATTTTATCATTTTGAAAAAATAAAAATCGAGTGTTCTTCTAGAATGTACTGTAGACTGGTACTGTAAATCAAATGTTCTTAAATCCAGTATTCATAAATTTAGTGCACATGAATACAGTTTTCATAAATCCAATGTAAATAAATTAACTGTTCAAACATTCAATTGTGCGTAAATCTAATGCACAGTGCTGCAAAATATTATCATTATCAAAAAAAAAATTATATTACACAAAAATAACCAGAGGAAACAAAAAATGCGGTTTTCAAATTTTGTTTTCATTTATTATGGGAAAAAAGTTGTCCAAACCTACCTGGACTTATGGGAAAAAATAATTGCACCCTAAACATCATAACTGTTTGAGCCAACCTTTACATCAACAACTGCAATCAAGTGTTTGTTGTAACTGGCAGTGAGTCTTTCAGATCGCTGTGGAAGAATTCTCCCACTCTTCTTTTAGATTTCTGTCCTGCTCTTCTTTTAGAATTGTTTAAATTCTGCCATACAGGAGGGTTTTCAAGCATGAACAGTCTTTAATCAAGATTTAAGTCCGGCTTAAGGCCTGACTAGGCCTCTCCAAAACCATAACCTTTTTTTTTTTATTCAAAGGTGGACTTGCTGTTATTTCGGATCATTGTTCTGCTGCATAACCCATGTGTGTTAAGGTCATAAACTGATGGCTGGACAATCTCCTTCAGGATTTTCTGGTAGAGCGCATAATTCATGGTTCCATCTATTATAGAAAGTCATCCAGGTCCTTGACCATCAGACCATCACACTACCACCACCATGTTATTATGATGTCTTTTTATGAAACACTGTGTTAACTTTATGCCAGACATAATGGGTGACATGCCTTTCCAAAAGTTGTTCCACTTTTGTCCATCTGTCCACAGAAACTTTGCCCAAAAGTCCAGACAGTGATGCAGCTGCTCAGGATGCTCTCGATTGTCCCTCTATAGAAGGTGGTGAGGATTGGTGGTGGAAGCT
>JAQMYJ010000010.1:1075912-1095153 GCA_030014305.1 Clarias laeviceps
TTTGATTGTGTAAAGCTGCTTTGTGACAATGTAAATTGTTAAAAGCACTATACAAATAAAATTGAATTGAATTGAATATAGAAGCATAGAACCATAGCATTGTCCAAGATGTCTTGGTATGCTGAAGCATTAAGTTTTCTTTCCTCTAGGGATAACGGGCCTGATTGAAACACCTGATTTGGACAAATACCTTTGTCTGCATAGTGTAGTCTCCTTCACAAACTATGCATCTGCACCATTGTCGAGCACAAGCTGTTACATAACTGCACAGTGAAATTCTTTCTTCACATATCCCAGTGTAACTGGGGTCAGAGCACAGGGTCAGCCATGATACAGCACCCCTGCAGCAGAAAGGGTTACTCAAGGGTCCAACAGTGGCAACCTGTTGGACCTGGGGTTCGAACCACTGACCTTCTGATCAGTAACTCAGTGCCTTAGCCCTCCGAGCTACCACTGCACATAACACTTTATCACAGCTGATGGTCCTTAAAGAGTCTGATTATAACAGGGCTTGCTTCTACTTTCCGTAAGGAAAACATACTGGAAACTATTGCTATAACCTCAGGTTTCACATTTAAACTCATCCGTGTTCATCAACACTTGACAGAACATTGACAGAACATGGCCAAGAGCTTCCTGTGGTTCTTGGTTTTATTTCTCTCAGCTTGAGGTTGAGATGTTAGGATACTATTCATTTCCCTGAGCATCTCATTCACAGCTGCTGAGATCAGACTGAATCCAAGGAAAGCAACGATGGAGAAACAAATGACTTAATGTTTTCTGAAAAAAAAAATCATTAAAAAAATTTAATTTTTCTTCTTTTTTTAAAAAAAAGGACTGAACATTTATTGATGAAAGTAGTCTGTATAAAGGAGAAAATCTTAGTCACATTACAGATATACAAGTTCTGTGAAAAAGTATTTGCCACCTTCCTGATACATGATACACTGATACAATTATTTTCTTTTTTATCTGTTTTTGAATTTCTTTATATCCCAGCATCATGTGTTGCTTTTTGAGCTATTTTAGCATGCTTCACTTTGAGACAGGCGCTAGTTCATGCTTGGCACTAGTGAAGAAAGACCTCCAAAGAACAGGCTTGTTTTTTTTCCCCCACTGGTTAGAAAGTCATGTCATTGTGTCCCTATATACCTCCATGCACATTTCTACTTTACCAATGTTAGCAGCAATGCTAGCACTAGCAGCAAAAAAAAAAATAAAATAGTGGCAATCAACAGCAAACTTCCACATGGTTTTGAAAACAGTTCTTCAGGCTTTATTATTACTAGAAAGCATTTGAGCTTCCCATTGCATACCGAGTGCATTTTTTTTTTTTTTAAGATGACGGTCACAAAATTTTAGTTGGCTGTGATAATCCTTCCCTCCAGACCCTGACATACAGTAAGTGGTTCTTTGTTCTAGCTCAGAATCCGTTGGTGCCGTGTTGATGCTGCTTAAGGCCAATGCTTTAGCTGGTTGAAAACAAGGAATTGGTTTGAAATCAGGCACTGAATCCAGAACTGCTTTGGTGGAAAAGGGGTACCATATTTGTCAGACGGGTTCTATTTAAGTGATTTCTTGATTCAACAGGTCTGGCAGTAATCAGACCTGGGTGTGGCAAGTGAACTTTAACTCAGCTTTCCAAAAAATGTGGTTCATAATTTAGCATGGGGGCAATTACTTTTTTCACATAGGGCCGGGTAGGTTTGGACAGCTTTCTTCCCCTAATAAATAAAATCATTTAAAAACTGTGTTTTGTATTAACTTAATTTATCTTTCTGTAATATTAACATTTGTTTGATGATCTCAATTATTTAAGTGTGACAAATACTTTTTTCACAGCACTATATGATAAAACAGCAGTGTGTTAAACTAAGGCTGAGAGACAGATTTGTTCATCATGTGATCATATTTATTGATCATTATCCATCGCTGCAGGTTTGACAAGGCGTCAGGGACGCATTATGAGAAAGGTGATGATGGACAGAAGATGAAAGATGTGATGACGGAGCAGGAGAAGAACCAATCAGAAGCCTGATACCTGGCGAGTTCGGACTCGTCACTTTAACTTGATTATTTTTTATTAAAGATGGCTTTTTTGTAAACTGTGTGTGTGTATTTGTGTGTGTGTGTGTGTGTGTGTGGATTAAAGTCCATGGACTTTTATGTACAGTATAATAAAAGACAGGGATACAGGGATGAAGGGGTGAAGGGATGAGATTTATCCCGTACGCAGGATGATGTGAACCCCGGAGTCGGTGAACACCGGACCGCTCATGTCCCCGATCTTCAGCGCAAACGAGGCCTCTTCAAACGGCTTCTGCATCTGACCTGTTACACACACACACACAGTGTCAGAATTTTAATACAGTATTCAACACTAGCGCCACCTGCTGGACTGTTAATAAAGTGTTCACCCATCAGACATCAACCCAACCTTGAATAACAAGGTTACGATTTCTGTTCTGAGAGCACATTCGTAAGTCGGATTTGTTCTTAAGACGGACAAAGCGAGTCATATACGCCTTCAATACAAATTTACAATGTAAATCATACCAATCCACTTGACTAAATCTCTGGCCCCTTTCCGAACACTGCCATCATGTGGCCAAAAACCACAACCGCGCCGAAGGAAATTAATCTCACACAGTGTTGTCTCTGTGACTTTAAATCGTCAAGGGGGAACCCAGATCCCTATCGCGGGTTTCTCAGAGCTGTTTTCCACTGCATTGAACTGTAAACACTGATTTTACGAAATTAGCATTATTCACCATCCAGACAGCTTTACAGGACAGATATTTTCTTTCATCATCCTCCCAGACTGGTTCTTTGAAACTGGTGAGGCTGAATAATTTCTCCCACACGGCCCCCCTTGAAACCCAGTAGACATTTAGATCTCGTTGAGCTGAACTGAAGAACTTACTCACTATGCATGTCATGGGCTCAACTCAACAGGATGTCAGTTATTTTGTTTTTTTCGATGCCGAAAACTGGTGAATAACTTTGTGAGACATTATATTGAGCGACATTATAATGTGATGCTTTTTTTTCCTTAGCATCTGTTTTTTTTTTTTTTGGAGGTCTATACCTAAAATTCACCCTTTTCTAAAATTGTCATTTGGGTATCTACCCTTTGAATGCATGTGCCCGGTGTGCCCACTGTCTTTCTGGCGCACCCAGGAGGTTTTGGCGCAGGATGCTTCGGCCCACTCATCGCTGCTTGCAAATTTTATATATATTTTTAAATTAAAAGCGCTGCGAGGACAGGATAAACCTGCGATGATGAGGACGTAGACAGAAAAAAGTAAAAAACCTCACATTAAAGGATACGACGTTATAGAGAGACGCCTCTACAAGCATTCAAGCAGGAATATAAACCAAATCCACACTGGACAAACCTGAGTGTTTATAACTGAGAATGTTTTTCCATCACTAACGCTGGTACACACTTCATGAGTGTCTAGCCGTGATCCATGCCTGACTATCGTGAGTCTAACGGTTGTAGACATGCCAAGGTTATTGAGGTTTTATGTTGAGGAGAAACTCCAGGTCCACCATTCACTCCATTCACCGCTTTCCTGCACCAACATGGCGGACGCTCTGGTGTGTCCCAGTGGTCTGTCTACGGCAAGCCATTAGGGCTGAAATACACTGAGACGAGGTGGAGCAAGTCCGAAGCAAACCTTCACAGTGCACAGGCTGACAGAACCACACCGAGGACCCAAACCTCATGAGAGGGTCAGTTTGTTCATTTTGGACCGACTGATCACTCAGAGTTGGTTTTACAGACCAAGATGGGCAGAGTGTGAACATCCAGCCTAAAATGCTGTAAGGAGACCACGCAACACTTTTAATGAGGTGTTTTTATCTCAACGTCGAACTCATTTCTCCTTCCTCACTTGACTTGAATCAACAAACTAAGTAAATGACTCACTCTGACCACACGGGGCGCTGTTCTGTCTAACAGTGTGTGGATAGTTTATACTGCGCCACCTGTAGGATTATAGAGGAACTGGAACATTTTACCACATCAAATGAAAAACAGAGATCTGAACACGGACATGTGGTGTGTGTGTGTGTGTGTGTGTGTGTGTGTGTTTTACCCCTGCCGAACATGCCGAGATCTCCTCCATTGCGTGCGGAGCTGCAGTCGCTGAACTGAGATGCCAATGTCTCAAAGTCCTCCTCACTAGACTTTATCTGATCTATATACTCTACACACACACACACACACACAAAGTGGGTCAAGTTCCTGCAGAAAATCAGCCTCAGTGGGAACTAAGCAACAATGCCCGTGGGCGGGGCTGGGAGCACAGCTCACTGCTGATTGGTTACACACTGTCGCAATGACACTCTAATTAATAACTCATACTCATTAGACACTCGTTAATATTCATTAGACACTCGTTAATATTCATTAGTCACTCACTGTGTATGAGCTGCAGCGCTTCCTCTTTGGTGCGTGTGATGTTCTCCTGTCTCCATGACGACGGTCTGCGTGACTGGTTGTGTTTGACCAGCAGGTGAGAGCAGCGCACCTTGTCCACCGCCGCGCCCCCGCCCCCGCTTGGCCGCTCCCACTGACTGGCGTTCGTGCTGTGGTTAAAGTAGTACACCCTGCCTGGAAAAGGGGCGGGGCATAAAGAGAGAGATATTAAAGACTTTCATGACTTTCATAACTCTGAGTCCACGTTCTCTTTGAGAACGTGAAAACTCATCAGATGTTATGTCAGGAACATGGAGATATCTGAGATATCTTTTACACAGAAACCTTCAGAGGAAGCTAACAAGAACATCAGATTAACCTATCAGGAACCGAACAGGGACTTCAGAGAAACCCGTACAGGAACCTCACAGCAATCAGAACAGGAACTCTCACAGGAACCTAAGAAGAACCCTGAACAAGAACCCTCACAGGAACTTCAGAGGAACCTTACAGGAACCCTCAGAGAAACTTCAGATAAACCTACAAGGAACTGATCAGGAAACTAAGAAGGACTTCTGAGGAACCTCACAGTAATAAGAACAGGAACTCTCACAAGAACCTAAGAAGAACCCTGAACAAGAACCCTCACAGGAACTTCAGAGGAACCTTACAGGAACCCTCAGAGAAACTTCAGATAAACCTACAAGGAACTGATCAGGAAACTAAGAAGGACTTCTGAGGAACCTCACAGTAATAAGAACAGGAACTCTCACAGGAAGCTAAGACAAACCCTGAACAAGAACCCTCACTTCAGAGGAAACTTACAGGAACCCTCAGAGAAACTTCAGATAAACCTACAAGGAACTGATCAGGAAACTACGAAGGACTTTAGAGGAACCTCACAGGAACCTCAGTGCAATCAGAACAGGAACCCTTACAGGAACCTAAGAACAACACTGAAAAAGCCCTCAGAGAAACCTCACAGGAACCCTCACAGAAACCGAAACCAGGAGGATCACCACAGGAACCTCAGGGGAGCCTTGGTGCTGAGTGTTGGTTCCTCACAGGAACTTCACAGAAGCTTCTCCAGAGCAGACTCCTCACCCACTGACCATCTGATCACACACACACACACACACCACAGCTATGAGGAGAGGGTGTGTGTATCCGCGTTATTAATCAGCTCCTCATTAGCAGTGTTAGCATTAGGCTAGCTGCAGCTCCGTGCTCCCCCTCCCCCCACCGGGGTTACTTCAGGTGACTGCAGGTTTACTTCACATTACAGTGAACAGGATTAATGGAATGCTAATGTTAGCCTCGGTGCTAACGCCTGAATGTAAACCCCTGCAGTGGCTAGTTAGCTTAGCTTCACACTGTTAGCTTTGCGGGTGTGTGTGTGTGTTCCCTCGCGCGCGCTATAAAACACACACACTCATCAGGAATGTCTGTCCCTGCACACACACACACACACACACACTGCACTCACCCGAGCTCCGGCTCATGCGCTTCTCCCACCCGGGCGGCAGTTTATCATCATCCGACATTTTATTACTTTATTAATCTGCTCTGAACCCGCGGAACTGATGCTACTGCAGTCACTCCCCTCACTGCTGCCCCTGCACTCCCGCTCCAGTCCGCCAGATGGCAGTGAAATCAGACACCCGTCATCTTACGCATATTACGCATCAATGTGCGCGCATGTGCAGTCTGTAAGGTCACGACAGTGCGTCCGCCATATTGGAAATGTCATCAGGGGCGTAAAGTCATTGTGAATGATTCTTTTCTATG
The DNA here is from genome assembly GCA_030014305.1 of Clarias laeviceps. Taxonomy (NCBI): domain Eukaryota; kingdom Metazoa; phylum Chordata; class Actinopteri; order Siluriformes; family Clariidae; genus Clarias; species Clarias laeviceps. Next base: position 1,082,127 of record JAQMYJ010000010.1, read on the forward strand.
TTAAGAGCAACAGAAACAGCTAAACGTACTATATATATATATATATATATATATATATTTTTTTTTTTTTTTTACTTTTTTTATGACAAAAATTACTATGTGACAAATGTAATATATTTATACATACAACAAACTGTTTTGTAAATGTAAATATCTTTTTGTTGTTTGTTTTGTGTTTTTTTATTTGGAAACGGCAAGTAGAGTCGACAAAAGTGCAACACCAAAATCACCTGTTAATGAATCTTAAGCGCTTCAACTTCAAAAAAGCACAAATTCTGCAATAAAAATCAACATATTATTTAATATATGTATGATAAATGTGGATAATCAAGAAGAAAAACGATAAAATCTTCTTATAATCATAGTTAATATTGACTTGTAATATTAATAGTTGCCTATTTTTTAATATCTTATCCAAACATATTAGTTAGAGTGTTAATATTGTAGTTTGCTTGGTTGTTTTAATGAATTTAGCACAAGAAAATGTGGCATAGTAAATTTAATTAATTAATTAATTAATTAAAAACGTCTGATTTTACTCCAGTCCAGTAGGTGGCGGAAGATGGACGAACGCCAATACATCAGTTGACATAAACCATCACGAAGAAGAAAGAGAAAACGACAACGACGAAGAAGAACCGTCTCGAAGCCTGTGTTTATTTCACCGCAAACAAAATACATTTTCGGTACTTTTTTAAATATATAAATGTGTAGAATGATGTATATTTAATGTAGTTGTGTACTGGTGGGACCGGAAGTGACGCGTGACGCTGTTTCGTATAACAGGAGCTACAGATAGAAGCTGATGTTTAATCCTCTATTGCAGGAGTTTAAGTGTGACGTCATAGTAGTAACATCAGTGCTGCCACGTGTTTATATTACCTTCTTTATATACAGTGTGTGTTTGTGTTGCAGGACAGCAGTGCAGAGATGATTGAGGTTGTGTGTAATGACCGTCTGGGCAAAAAGGTCCGAGTCAAGTGCAAGTATCCTTTAGTGCAAAAGTTTGTGCCCCCCTTATTAATAAATTTTATAATCCTCACTCTGTGTGGGACGTTTCCTGATTATAAGTCAGTCCCAAACTGTCAGTGGAGACTTCAAGTGTGTGTATCTGTAGCACCGTGTGTGTGTGTGTGTGTGTGTGTATGAGCCTTAACAGTGTGTGTGCAGCTCTGATGACACAATCGGGGATCTGAAGAAGCTGATCGCTGCTCAGACGGGGACCAGGTGGGACAAAATCGTCCTGAAGAAATGGTGAGAAAGATTCACACACACACACACACACACACACACACACTCATACACTGCTTTATCATACAAACACACAGGGTTCAGCTAACGCTCACCTCAAACACCAGAATAAACCCTGAGACTCGTCCTGGGTGTGAGGATCAGAGGATTTAGAACCTTTTGATCTCTTGCTCTGATTTTTACACACACACACACACACACACACACACACACACACACACACACAGAGCAATCTAAACAAAAGCCCACCGTGTGTGAGAGAGAGTTCTGCAGAAACCTTTAGTTGATGATGATGATGATGATGATGTTAATCTGTATTCGTTCACAACTGAACTCACATGTTTGTGTAAATTTGAGTCTAAGATGATCAACACTCTGGTTATTATAGACATTTCTCGTTTCGAGGCTCCTGTCTCTCTAGTCACTGCTGTGCAGGTGTTGATGTGAAGGTGTTACATCAGTTCATCTGTAACTGCAGTGTGAACAAATACGGACTCCACACTTGTGATGTGCATGAAAGAAGATCAGTGTGCAGTGAATTGTTATAATTTTTTTTGTTGTCTGAGGGTGAACCTGGTGCTGAACAGCATAAACAGAAGTGTTTGGAGATCTTCACATAGAATGTGGAGCGATCCTCTGAAGAAGGTGAAAGTTTCTTAAAGAGAATCATTACTGGAGATGAGACATGGATTCCTGACTACAAGTCTGAGAGTAAACGGCAGAGTCTGGAACAGAAACGTCCTCAATCATCGACCGAGAACAAGTTCAAAAGTCAACCATAAGCTGGAAAATTCATCAACGCTTCTCAAGGGATTCTCAAGGGCCAGAAGTATTGGAACATTATCAGGAAAAAGGTTCAACAATCAGCAGTGATCGTTACAGTGAGACGCTTATTGAAGAGCACAGAGGACATCTGCGGGCGACGTGATCTCTCACACTTCTGCTCCACACTGTTAAAGCATCCGCCCTATAGTCCTGATTCAGACTCTCACCTGTTCGGTCCACTGAAAGCAGAACTGCGAGGATGAAGACTCATGGTTCTGTAATATGTCACAGCTGTTTTGGTTGGAGAAAAAAAAGTAATGTTTGAAAAAAAAATTTTATGAATCAGTAATGCAGATTTAATAAAATAACCATTTAAAACACAAAGGGGTGCCAAGACTTACAGTACTATATTATACATGATGCATGGTGCAGTGGAGCAGATCAGATCAGGAGATCAGCTGTTTTCTGAAATACTCAAACGAACCTCTCTGACTCCTGGGCTCACTCACATTCAGCGCTGTCACGTGATTGATCATGTGACTCTCATCAGCCAGTCAGGAGTAACAAAACGTTCTGACTGAACAGAAACACCAACTCAACACACGCCGTGATTCAGTCATTAAACTCGCTGACTTTCTCCTGATGTATAAATATCTCATTGTGTCTCTCTCTCTCCCTCCCTCTCTCTCTCCCTCCCTCTCTCCCCCTCTCTCTCTCTCTCCCTTCCTCCCCCCCTGCTGCAGGTACACCATTTTTAAGGATCACGTGTCACTGGGGGACTGTATCCTTTCACTCGTGTGTACACTGTTAGGTGTAACGTAGTGTAACATAACGTAAGCGCTCTTCAGGTGTGTCCTGGTTAAGGTGTGTTCAGCCCTGCATCCCGAGACTCATCAGCGTGTATAGTTGCTGTATAAAGACCTCAGTGATGTTTCAGGCTCTGCTGTGTAGAAGCAGATTGATCTATTAGGTTGTGGCATAACTAGTACCATAACAACGTCTTGGAGCACTTGTTACCGGCTAAAGCAAGAATAATTTCAAGAATGCCACACAGATGCTAACCGCCCCATTCACTCAGGACTCAAATCCACTGGACATTTTGTAAACTGTATTTTTGCTTAGATAAAATAGATATATTCCTTGACGATGAGAATCAGATGAGATCCACGATGGGATGAACCTGGAGCTGTATTACCAGTAGATGCTGGAGCTCAGACCCAACACACACACACGCACATGCACACACAAAGCTGACTTGTATGTGTAATGGAATTAGAGCAGAAAACATTGGTTATAATTTTTTTTTTTATTGTTCTGGTTTTTTTTTTTTGTCTCTTATTTGGAAATAAACAATATTTATAACAAAGTATGACTCATTATAATGTCTTTATGAAAGCAGAAACTTGATTTTGCTTAGTTTTACACACACACACACACACACACACACACACACAGTCTTTATTCATAAAAAAAACACCCACAAAGTTTGTTTGTTAATATTTATGAATGCATCCAAAATAATGTATAATCAAATTCAAATTGAAAAATTTAAATTTTATTTTATCACATACACAGTCATAACACCATACGATATGCAATGAAATGCTTATACTACCTGTGCGGCCTGTGACCTTAAAAAATTTAAAAACAATTTACAAGAAATTAATAGTGAAACAAAATAAGAGTAAGTTTAGCAGAAACATAAGAAAATGGAACAAAAATTTCAAAAAATATATAAGAAATATAAAAACTTACCTGTACAAAAGACAAAATAGCAAATTTAAATGGAAGTAAAAATGAAAATAAATGGAAATGTACAGGAAGTGTGCAAATGTGCAATGTCCATGAGTGTCCGGTCTACAGCATACGGGGTATGTGCTAGTGATGCGCGAGTGGTCTGGTAACCTGCGGGTCGGGTTGAGCCGCAGGGTGGTCTGGTAACCTGCGGGTCGGGTTGAGCCGGGTAAAGAAATTGTCACTTTATTTGCGGGGCGGGTCATTAAAAACAAAATTAAATAAAAAAATCAATGTATGTTGCGTGCAATTCCCTATAGCCTATATTAAATATTTGGGAATATCTATTTTCATATGTTATTAAGTTCTTTGATAAGGTTACGTCACGTAACAAGTCACGAAAGTGCCAAGCAGCTACCGCTGCCAGTCACAACAAAAAACAAAGAAATAAAAGTGAAGATGGAAGACGAGGTGCAGGAGAAATTGAGGTCGGGAATTTACATCATTAAAAGAAAAAAAGGTCAGGCTGCTAAATCTAATGTTTAGGACCTAGATTACAAACGCTGCTTTGTAAATGTTTAAAATGTGTATCATTATCCTGTTATTAATATGACCTGATTTATCGTTCATATTCATAATCATATGTTGTTGCCAGTTTACAGGGCAATGTTTCCAAGCACTCTCAGGCTGAAATAAAGGCTGTTTTCATTTGAATTACAATGCCTAGTATGTCTATTTAATGGTCGCTGGTGCGAGGCGGGGCGGGTTGTAAAAATAGATACAGTGGTGCGGGGCGGGCTGGGGCGGGCCAAATAATTTTATAAAAGCGGGACCCGCGAGTTGGAAAAATACCGACCCGCGCGTCACTAGTATGTGCATTTGTGCATGAGTGAACAGATGAATAATGTCCATAAGTGTCCAATTAGTCCTGTGTAGTGATCTGGTTTAGAGACCATATTGCCTGGGGGAAGAAGCTCCTCCTCAGTCTCTCTGTGTTGGCCTTCAGGGAGCGGAAGCGCTTTCCAGACGGCAACAGAGAGAACAGTCCATTGTTGAGATGGCTGAGGTCCTTCACCATCTTCCTGGCCTTGCTGTAGATCGAGTGCAGGTCAAGTAGTCAAGAGTAGCACTTCATCACTACTGAGCTGAGGGCTACAGGGCGATAATCATTGAGGGAAGCAGGATGGGGTTTATCCAGGACAGGAACAATGATGGACTCTTTGAAGCATGTGGGGATCACCGACTGAGATAAAGAGATGTTGAATATCTCTGTGAACACAGGTGTCACAGCTGATCTGCTCAGGCTCTGAAGATTCAACACGAGATGCCGTCTGGTCCTGATGCTTTCCTGGTGTTCACTCTCCTGAAGGATCTCCTCACGTCATGCTCGGAGATGATGAACGCGTTTTACGGTGCTGGCAGTGTCTTCCTGTCTGCAGCCGTTAGCGCAGCTAGCATTAGCATCGCTAGTGTCTTTAACTGCAGCCTCGAAGCGAGCATAGATTGTGTTCAGCTCGTCTGCCAGAGACACATTCGCGTTTGTCATACCAGATGTTGTTGCTTTATAGTCTGTTATTGTTCTTATTTTTTTTAATTATTCTTCTTATTTGATTCATGTTCCGAATCAAATTATCAATCAAATACCAGCTGTATGGGTAACCAGAACTAGCCACATGTCTAAAGAATAGAGTTATATTTGTACTAAATCTCCTGTAACAATGAAAAATAATGATTTTGATTTAACTCGGTGTGACTGTAGAAGCTTCATATGAGTCTCGGCTAAAATCTGTAATGTATTTTTTGCAAGGGACGAGGGTTGTGGAATTTTGACCCGATTACTTGCATTGTATTCATGCAAACTTCACGGTCGTTGTGTAGAGCAGGAAAATGTATAACGACCAAGACCTATGGTAATGTACTTCAACACACCTCAATTTTGATTTAAGACAGACTTTACAGACTATACAAACACCATTTTCATTTCTCCTTGTACACTGTGAAAGCACAAGCTGGACATTATTTGGCCCTAAACTACCATTGTATATTTAAAACTAAAGGCTAATGTGTTTCTTGTACAATTTTTAGGAAAAGTTTTCAAGTAGTGGTTTTAATTTAAAAGTTACATGTTGAAGTCAGAAGTTTACATAGTCAATTAATTAGATAATTTTTTTAATTGTCATTTTTCCAACAATTGTTTACGGATAGATTATTTTACTCATAATTCCCTATATCACAACTGCAGCAAAGGAGCATGGAATGACACTGGAGGAAACGGGTAAAGAAGTATCTATGTCCACAGTAAAATAGGACTGAAAGGCTGATCAAAAAGGAAGAAGTCCCTGCTCCAAAACCTGCCATAAAAAAGACAGACTCCAGATTGCAGCTGCACATGGGGACAAAGATCTTACTTTGAAATGTCCTCTGGTCTGATGAAACAAACAAACTGTTTGGCCATAACGACCACTGATATCTGAAGGGAAAATGGGGAGGCGTGCAGGCTGAAGAATACCATCCCAACTGTGAAGCATGGGGGTGGCAGGATCATGTTGTGAGGGGCTGAGCTTTAGGAGGGAATGATGCACAACAGACAAGGGAGATGTTTATTTTATATATTTTTTTATTTACACACATATAATTAAGGACAACTGATGAACTGCACTGAACCGCTTTGACCAGGTTTAGGCCCACCAACTGCAGAAACATAAAACTCAGAAAAAAGTACCAGATAAATAAGGATCATGAAGGCAAACTCGGATCACCCGTCACCAATGGATTCAATAATGCATCACTGGCACAAATGGTTGATAACATTATTGCAAAAGCAGATATCACTTAAAAAGATTACTATAATAAGTCTATATTAATATTACACACCAGTATGCAGTCACGGCACAGACTCCCAGTACTGCAGGAAGCACCACTGTTCCTGGGTTCTGGATTTCCTTTGACGCCTATTCATAGAGCAGATATAAGCATTATAGTATACTACAAGGTGGGTGAAATGTGACTAGGCATAGAAATTGGTAATAAAATCCATAATAAGTGGTTTGGGATATTGCTGTAAACCTGAATCCGTGCCTCCAAGTCCTTCAGTGTGTGACAAGGACCTCATGAATGGCTTCCAAGAAGACCAGAGAGGAGGTGTACTGGACAAAGCCTTGTGCACTTAATGACTTGGATGCACGGACTCAGGAGGTTCTCAGCAATATCCCAATCGATTTTGTTAGAAGACTGTGTTCCATCCCCAGCCTTTTGAGGAAACCGGTTGACGCCACCGGTGTCTACATTGACATTTAAAGATTTGCTTAAAATTTCCTGATTTTCCTGTGTAATAAAATACATACATGTTAAATTTGTTTCAATAAATTTGTGTTAGAAATATGGATTTAATTACTAATTTTTCATATCTAGGTACCTTTCACCCATCCTGTATAGTAATATGATATTTATCATAAAGGAACGCTGAGTGGCACATACCTCTAACAGAAGCCCAGGCCCAGGGATTTCACTGATTTTTACAGCAAGAGTCTCAGATTCATGATTGTACAGAAGTATGGCCTGTAAAACACACACACAAGGCAATTATTACTTATATTGTATCATATACTGTAGCTAGATGGATAGATATAGTACATATTTTATTATATTACTTTAAACATTATGTTCGATAAACACTAACCAAACACTACTGTTAGCCTTGTAAAACCTTGTATCATCCTTTTATGTCATTAAAGTGTTTATCAGTTCAGTATACTCACTGTGCTGTCTAATGTGCCGTTTATGGCACATTTGCCACTTAGTTTGTACGTCTCTGGGTTTCCAGCAGTGGGTTCTAGACTGGCCATAAATTCAAATGGCCTTGTGGATCTGTTAATGACTTTTGAAGCCTATTTATAAAGCAGAAATAAGCATTACTGTATACAGAGTGTACAGTATTATGCAGTCACAGTATTTATACTGTAAAATTATAATGAAGGATCATTGAGTGGCGCACACCTCTATCAGCAGCCCAGGCCCAGGGGTCACCCACGTTTTTACAGCACTGGTTCCTGATTCATACTGGTACAGAAGCATGGCCTGTAAAACACACACAACGCAAGCATTACTTTTTTACTATTTGATATTTTATCATATAGATATAGATAAAGAGATCGATCAGTTTAATATACTCACGTTTGTGCTGTTTAATGTGCCGTTTATGGCACATTTGGCACTTAACATGGACGTATCTGGGTTTCCATTAGTAGGTTTCATTTCAACTGACAGCCTTGGTAAAAATCTGTTTAGGCCTGCTGAGAGAAAAAAAGAAATTGCAATTTTTACAGTAATTATCTAAATTTTAGAAAGTGAAGAGTTGTTTTAAATGGCAAAAAAGTTATATACTCATCTATGTGTAAATTGTAAATGATTATTATTATTTATGGAAATTCATACAACTTTTTCTTTGAATAAATTCTATTTGAACTGAATTTGAATATTGATTAATAAAAAAATAATTACAGCATATTACACTAATACTATAAAAATATTAAATTAGATTCAACTTTATTCATTGTGCAAAGTACATGTACAGAGCAGAGATTTCCTGGTGAGGAATTTCACATTACCTCGAATTACTCTTGCCATTTTCTAAGGAAGAAGCACAAAAGATAAATTATCTTTCCATTCGAAACATTCATGTTTGTTTGTTTAAATCGTGTTCAGTTGCAGCAGTTATTTAACCCTCTGAGGACGATGGTGCAAGCTAAGCAGTTGATGTAGTTGTGTCATGGTGTAACATTTGTCATACTTTGATTAAATTTACACACAGATTCCAAAATATTTAGCAGTTTTGTTTATACCACAAACTGCAAAAACAAAACAAAAAACCCTGTAAGTCTGTTTCATTTGGTTGTTTGTTAATTTTCTTTAAAACAACACACTCTGTAAACTCTAGTTTTGAATGTGTGCAGATATCTTGTAAAAACATATCTTCTTCCACCAGGTAAAAGCTTTTTGTTTAATAAAGTTTATTTGACAAGATCGTTGGTGAGTAAATATGTTAAAATATTTCACAAATTCCAGTCAATTGGGCAAATAAACTGATAAAAATGCTTGTGATGTCCCCACTTCCTAACTAAGTCTGCATGGAAGGCAGGGCCAGTTGCTTATCCTCTTTGAATATGCATGAGGTGTGAGGTGTGTACCTGCTTACTATTCACACCTGAGCTCAGGTAACATCCCGCCCAGTGCCACCCCTTTCACAGCGAAGAACATATCCAAAGGAAAACCAATGTATATCCAGTCATACATTGATTAGGAATAGAAACAATATTGGACAGTGTCAAATTAGCATTGCCATTCCAATTAACTGATTGGTCTTCATGTGACTTTTATATGTTTTAAATTTATTTAGCAGACTGCAGCTCATACCACATAACTTTATGACTATGTGCACATTAATGTATCGCTTACCGAAGGAGCAAAAGCAGAAGAAGGAAAAAGTCATTGTCCAGGACTCTATGGTGTGCCATCTTCTGAACCAAGTGATGCCTGTAACAAGGTAAATAATGTTTTACTGTGCAGTTCTAGTAATGGACAGTTTGGTATAGAAGATGCAAAAAGTCCATTAGTAGTAGTGATGGGTGTTCTTAAATGGGGAACAGAAACATATTGAGAAAGCTTTTAAACGTGTATAATTTCAGAGATAAATGAAAGAATGAATGAATGAATGAATGAATGAATAAAATCCCTGGACTGATGTTACTGAGTGATGTGGTACACAAAAGGCAAGAGTTCATGGTTTATTTAGAGACGTTATATTTGCATGACCATTTCCATCATGTTTGCATCATTATTTAAATGTGGTCATCTGATTAAAAAAAAAAAAAGAAATCCTGAACAGACTAGAAGAAATGAAAGCACCATGAAAATGTATGTAATGTACTTTATGGAGGTGAGACTCTTTAAATCGCTGTAGATTGCAAATAAAGCTGAGATTGTATGAAATGAAGATACAATATAATTTTATTGAAGAGCCATAACCAGGCTTCAACACACACCCTGAGTTTAAAGAGCTATGTTGATGTGCAGGATTGTAGTTCTGTCCAGTTATATATTATATATAATTGCTTTATTGCTGTGGCCTAAGTGTGGTCTAAGGCATGTCTTGACTTTTTGCAATGTCATTATGGACCTTTTGTCACTGGGGTCCGAGAACCTTTCTAAGCACACTTGACAGTTGATTTTTGTCTGTGAGCATGCAATCGTTCCGAGCTCGGGAAACAATCCCTGGACTGACTGCAGAAGTGGTATTGGGAACAATTCATGCGTTCCCGAGCATGGAAGTCGGGACATCTATACGCACTCGTGCTCAAAAGAGGAAGTGGCGTAATTACTGTTTCGCTTTGAGCTTCCCTCACAGGTCACACAGGACCTCCAGCTGATTTAATAGTTATGGATCCCCTAATGAAATAAAGGTTTATGCAGTGTGCCCAGCAATGGATGTGTACAGGATGTGTCTGCTGTTAGCTGATGATAGCTTGTGCCCCATTATTTTCCCTGACCTTTACAATTACGGCATTTGGCAGATGTGCTTTTTTGAAACAGCCATTTTTCCACACAAACCTCCCCTACTGGTCAAGAAGATGTGTTCATAGTAATTTTACCAGTACGGTATTTGATCCTCTCAAAGCTGCCTTGCCATAGTTTGGGCATGGGAATAATTCTCTCATTAAATGAAAATTAATCAATTTCCATGAAACTATATATTTTTCTATTGTGAGCACAAGATAATAGCCCATTTAAAGCATGTTGTGTTGTCTCCCGCTATTAACATGATTGTGCTTGGTTGTACAGTAAATTGTGTGTATAAGACTTTCTTGGCTGATACATTCTGATCAATGTTCTGTACATCACCACTTCATAATTCACGTCATATAGTACATATAGCAGTGTTACCAAGAAGAGCAGTTCACTGCATGTGCTTGTGCAACTGGTTGTGGGGGTGGGAGGTGACACTTTACTCATTTTATATTTAAAAACAAGATTTTTTTTAGACAGTGCTGGGGTTTAAGCGATTCCTATGCTTGGAAATTTAACCTAAGAATAAGGTTAAATTTCTAATATTACTGAGTGTACTTACCTTATTGGGGGAGATCAATTCAAAGTGTTCTTACATCATGGAAAACCTTTTGTTTGAATGCTCAGTTTTTACAAGCACAGAAACTAACCAATATGCCTATCTAAACCCCAACACTACCCCTGAATTGTGGAGAGAGTCCTTGGGCTTTATATCTTTCAATACATAGCGGCAAGATTTGAGCCACTTCCTGAACCGCCACACGCGGTGAGGCTTCAAACATTATTGATGACGTCAGTCGGCATAAACAATACAAGCCTTAATACGCGCTTCACTAAACAGTTCCTGATGACTAGATGTCATGCTTTGAAGCATCAGGACAGTACATCCCATCACTAATTGTCAGTGAATGTGCCTCCAGTTATTGTCTGTATACCTTAGGACCTGAAGCTGGACTGTCTTGGTAATCTGCTCTGACCCCCTGTTATGAATTCAAACTATCGCTAATGACACTCGCGTGAGGATGATACAGAGAGAGTGAGAAAATGGATCTTTAACCTCTCTAATGAGACTTTCTTTCACTTTACACGTGCGCACACGTGTTATAATAAACAGTACATGTGCGCTGTACACACACAGACACAAAATAAAATATGTTTTACTCACACACACGTGGTCACAGTGTTATAGTAAACAGTACACGCATGCACGGATGTTGATTATAAAAGTAAGAGACGTGCACTAAGGTGAGACGATTACCCACAATTCCGCAGCGCAAGCGAGAGAAAATCGGCTCAGTTGTGATCACGTGACGCTCGGCGTCAAAACCAGAAGTGCATGCATGATACATGATACTCTGTACTCGTAAACCAAGACTTATTCATTTTCCAAGTCAAAATTTATTACCACTGTAACTCTCTTAAATTCAACACGAGTCACAGGCGGCCTTCACTTATTTGCTCCTAATGCCTAACCACAATGTGAGTACCTTCCAGATTGAAACCTCTGATTGATTCCCTGAACCTGTTCACCTTTTATAATTCAGTCTCACCCTATGTACAGAATTGCTGTGCTGCTTACCTCCTTCTCCAGGTATCTGGTTCAGTTGACTCTCCAAAACTTGACATTGAGTTCCCGTCTGTGATCCACCAGCAACCATGCTTAACAACCGTTATTGCAACCTTGCGTCTTCTCCATTACTTGTGTACCAAGTCGCCCTCTGCCTCTGTTGTGTCCTGCTTTTGGCTCCAATCTGTCTGCACCTGATCTGACACACAACTCGCTACATAGAGCACATGAGTGCAAACATGACATGTTATCAGCACCATCATATACCTGCTCACTTAAGTAAATGAATGGTAGATTTAGGCATGTAAGAGCATCAAGGGCAATTTGGAAAGAGCCCTTTCTGATCCTGTGGTGTCTGATCCAGGTTTTTTGACAACCTCAACATCAAAACATTTATTTCCATCCATGGATGTGCATTAGAAATGGCACGGTTAAGGAAAGTAAGGCGCTGATTAATACAAAGTGTTTTTTTCTCTTTAGGTTTGTTCACATTCAGAGACAAGTTGTTGGTTCTGCACCAGTCTTTTAGCTTCCTCTGCGCCTCCTCTGTACGCTGACTCATTGTTCTTGCTAATGAAAAACCACAGATGATGTAAGGAATGGGATTTCGACAGTAGGCTAGAATAGAGTGTAGTGCAGCATACTTATGGACATTACATAGACTTATTACTTAGAGACATACTGTACATAGAGTTAGGCTTATACTTGCATAGACTTGGCTGGGTCTTTGCCTTTGTCTTTGACCTTTAATGCGCGGTTTGTTTTTGCCCTTGATACCTTACCAGTGGTACCTAATGATCACACAAAGTGCACAGGTATCAAGGCCCTTAAATAGACACACCATGGCTGTCTGCAGAACTGCCAGTTCTGAACAGTGCAGAGTGTTTACTCATGGCTTTGCTCCTCACGAGAATCGCGTCATTACACTTCGTGATCATTAAATATCTACATACCTCAGTGTACGAATTCAATCTATTCCAGAGGCAAGTTCTTAAGGTGAAATTTTGTATTGTGAAACACATTGTCCCATAGGAAATAATGTAAATGCATATAATCCATTCCAGGACCCAAAAATATTGTGGCGTAGGCGGGGTTTCGGCTGACGACCATCATGCTTTGCGGGAGGGGTTACTATGTGTTCACCGTGTT
>JAQMYJ010000010.1:1098713-1121891 GCA_030014305.1 Clarias laeviceps
AAAGTGTCCTTGAGCTCTGGAAAGGCGCTATATAAATAAAAATTATTATTATTATTATTATTATTATTATTATTAAATCTCACAGGTAACGGATTACACAGGTCATATTAGTCCAATATACAGTATAGTATATATCATAGTTTTTGACTGGTTTTCTGTTCATCAGATTTCAAGGAATTATGAAGTATATCAAAATGTGTATGTGTGTGTGTGTGTGTGTGTGTGTGTGTGTGTGAGTGGTAAGATAGACTGAGAGCCACAGAAATGCAGATCAGAAACCAAAATAAACTTTAAGAAAAACCACAGTTTCACAAACACTGTACAATTTTATACTCTATTAAATCTCTACTGGATATAATGACAATAAAGAGTAAATAAGAGAAGGGAAATAAACATTCCACCATAAAACACACTCTAAAACTCTCGCCTAACATCTGCAAGCTTTAAGATGAACTTGAAAGCCAAATTAATGTAGAAAAAAGAGATTCAAAGAGTCCTTTTCTAAATGAATCAATGAACTGATCAGGGCATTCCATAAGCCGTTTAATACAGATGTGAAGCAGAGAATCAGAGAAGTCAGGAAACAAACAAACAAACAAAAAAGTTTTGTCCAGCTGTGCTTGAAGGAAGGGAAATAAAAACCCAGACATTCAAAGAATCATTTAGTGTCTAAACGATTCAGTGAATCATATTCAAGAAGATGAATTTGAGGAGTCACTTAATGACTCAATTATTAGGTCACAGTTACTGAATTCTCAGTAGCTAAACGATTCAGCAAATCATTGAACTGGATCTAGAGATTAAAGAGTCACTTTGTGGATCAGCAGTAGTCTGAATGTTCCTCCTCTACATAGTTCGCAGGAAACAGTCCAACCTGAGGACACACACACACACACACACACACACACACAGCAATTAAAACTAGAAATGACATTGAATTGAATAACAATGAATTCTCTCTTTCTGTGTGTGTGTGCGTGTGTGTGCGTGTGTGTGTGTGTGCGTGTGTGTGTGTGTGTGTGTGTATTAGTTACCCGGCCATAGACCTCTCCTTTCCACCAGCCATTGTGTGCTTTCTTCGAGATGATCTTCACCGTGTCCCCCTCTCTGAGAGACAGCTCGGTCCGATCCCTCGCTGAGAAATCGTAGCGCACTTTAGCTGTGCCAAAATAACGCTCGCTCATACCTACATACACACACACACACACACACACACACACACATAAAATGTATAACATCTGGAACATTTCAGCACTACACCACTAGGGTGCAGCCTCTCCTGAATTTTAGTACTTCTCCTTTTTGTTCCTTCTCATTTTCTGTTTCATAGATATTTAAAGCTCATGGACTCACACACACACACACACACACACACACACACACAAAAAAATAAATAAAGTGTGAAGCTTTGCAGTTCTTAATCATGTGCCTTGATCTCTGTATGTGGCCTTGCATTGTACGTTTAGAAGAGACTTGAATTAAATCAGACGAGCGATTGTCAGTGGTACAGCGTTCAGCGGGACGACACCCAGGTTTAATCAAACATTTCTCTGTGAAATCTTTTACAGAATTGGTTTACTTTGTCTCAAGCAACTGATCCGCTCCTGATAACCGGTCACAGCCACGCCCCTGCCTGTGAACAGCAGCTAAAACCTTAACGAAGTACTAGTAGTTTCAGCTAAAAGAGCGTGCGTGCCCTGATGATTCCTTGTTCCTTAACCAGTTCATCCACAGCCCATTCACACAGATAATCTGATCAGATCACGCTCACTGTGTGCCATTATTCCCACACCGCCCCGTTTGCCTAAAAGCAGACCTGAGATCGAAAAGAAGGAAGTCAGACGTGTTAGCCTAGGGCTAAAGGAAAAGGAACATCACAGGCAACATAGCCATGTTTATAGAGCTCTCGGTCTGTGAGGTCAGACCTGATTTCAAACCAGACCACAGATATTATCTGCCATCCAATGAGGCGAATCCTGATTGAAGACGAGCCCCTGCTGGTGTCACTGGTGGTTAGGAGGTGACCATTTTATCTCAGGCATGTCCATAAAATTTGGAAAAAAGGTCTTTATTTTTGCCATTTACCATCTGTACAGCACAACTCAAGATGCGAGCGAAGTCAAGTCCTTCAGCTTTAATTCTAGGAATTTGACAAAAGTGTGGAATCAACTATTCAGGAATTACAGCCATGTTCATATGCACACAATCCCATTAGTGTGGGTCATAAATAAGGAACAAACTAAGATATTACAAACACAAGCACTGCCTGTAATGCTTTTCAGCCAACAACTGCCTGACGTCAGGAACCCATGGACTTGACCAAATTCTGAGTTTCTTCCCTCGAGATGATTTGCCAGGGCTTTACTGCAGATGCCTTCAAGATGCTGCCTGTTTGTGGTTCTTTCTGCCTTCAGTCTTGTCTTCAGTAAGTTAAAAGCATGCTTTATTGAGTTGAGATCAGGTGACTGACTTGGCCAGTGAAGAATATCACATTTTTTTGCCTTGGGTAGCTTTAACTGTACATGTATGTTTTGGGTCATTATTCGTCCTATCAGTTTGGGCTGAATCTGAGCAGAGATTCACCTTAGAATTCATCCTGCTCAGGTCATCAATAAACACCAGTGACCCGGTTTGGCAGCCACACGTTTATGCCATAACACTGCCTCCACCGTGTCTGACAGATAATGTGGTGCTCTGGATCATGAGCTGTTCCTTTCTTTCTCCATGCTTTTCTCTTCCCTTCATTCTGGTACGAGTTGATCTTGGTTTCCAAATAACCTGGAGAAGTCTAATCAGGCCTTTCTGTTCTTAAGCATGCCCAGTGGGTTCCACCTTGTGGCGAAGCATTTGCATTTAGTTCATAAAGTCGTCCCTTGACTATAAACTTTGACAATGGCACACCAACCTCCCCCAATGACCTGCCTTCTTGATTTGGCTGGATGTTGTAAAGGGGTTCTTCTTCACCATGGACAGAATTCTGTGCTCATCCACCTTTGTTATCTTCCATGGTCTTCCAGGCCTTTTGCTGTTGCTGAGCTCACCAAGTAATTCCTTTTCATTTAGAATGTTCTAAACTGTTGTATTGGCCACTTCCAATGTTTTTGCTCTCTCTTTGATGTTTTTTTTTTTTGCCTAATTATGGCTTGTTGCATTTGCACAGAAACTATTTGGACCTCGTGTTGAGAGTTCAAGAGTACAGCTATCAAATGCAAATCTAACACTCAGAAGCACCTCCAGGCTTTTTATCGTGAGTAATGAGAGAACAGACCACACCTAGTCATGTAACTGCTTGTCCGCTATTTCTTCCGTTATTTATGGAATCAAAATGGTTGTGTGTGTATGAACATGGCTGTAATTCCTGAATGGTTAATATCACATTTCTGTCAAACCCCTTGAGTTAAAGCTGAAAGTCTTGATTTTGTTCCAAAATGTTTGGCCCTGACTACAAATGTTTGTTTCCTATATAAACATCAGACAAACATCTGTAACATCCAATTACTTGAAGTTTCTCAACACACATACATGTTATCTGGTCTCTCATCATGTGCTCAATAAACTCAGTGGGGATAAATTTAGCTATTATGATTTGGCTTGGCAGCGTTAAATCTTGTGACAGGTTCTTCTTTACCATCGACAGAGTTTTACAGTCATCCACTTTAGTTTTCTTCCGTGTTCTTTCAGGCATCTTGCTGTTGCTGAGCTCACCGGTTAATTCCTTCTTTTAATAAAGGTTTCAGACTTGTATTGGCCACTCTCAATGTTTTGCTCTCTCTTTCTGATGGGTCTGGGTTTTTCAGCCTAATAACAGCCTCCTTAACTTTCATAGACCCCTTTTTGAACCTCACAGTCAGGGTTCAAGAGAACAGCTACCAAATGACAACCTCCAGGCCTTTTATGTGCTTGATTAGTCATGAAGTAACAAGGGAACAGGGCACCCCTCCCCCCACCCCGAAAAATGGTGTGTATATGAAAATGGCTGTAATTTCTAAATGGTTAAGTTGAAAGTCTTGATTTCATTCACATCTTAAGTGTTTCATTTCAAATTGATGGTATACAGAGGACAAATGGCAAAAAAACTATTTATATGACTTTAGCCATCATGATTTGGCTTGGCAGGCATGATCGCCAGACAAAATGATGGATGTTTTGATACTGGATGCAATGACTGTAAGAAAGTGCATACAGTGGAACCTTGGATTACGAGCATAATTTGTTCCGGAAGCGGGCTTGTATTCCAAAACACTCATAAATCAAGGCAAATTTTCCCATAGGAAATAATGGAAACTCTGATTATCCATTCCAAAGTCCAAAACAATAAATACATAAAAATAATTAACACAAAATATAAAGTAAAAAAAAAAAAATTAACCTGCACTTTACCTTCAAAAAAGTAAAAAATAAATCCCAACAGATAAGTGTTTCCGTTAATGCACGCAGTATTTCTGTTAATGTGTGTGTGTGTGTGTGTGTGTGTGAAGCTAAAGTAAGAGGAGAGGAGGAATCAGCCACTCCCCCTCTTCTCATCTTACACAGTAAACCTTTCTCCTCTTTTATTTGCATTTCACACAAACACACACACACACACACTAACACACTTATTAACAGAAAGACTGTTTGGTCTGAAAAATTACATGGAATCACTGCTGTAAAATAAAAATAAACAAATGAACAAATGCGCGGTGTCAAATTATGTGCATGCACACCCATAACGACAGAGAGGGAGAAAATGGATCTTTAACCTCTCTAATGAGACTTTCTTTTGATTTACACGTGCGCACACACGTGTGTTATAAGAAACAGTACACACGCGCTTTACACCTACACTTACAAACACAAAATAAAATATGTTTTACACACACTCGTGGTCACAATGTTATAATAAACAGTACATGTTGATTATACCAGTAAGAGACGAGCACTAAGACCCAGCAGGGGAGACGATTACCCACAATTCCGCAGCGCAAGAGAGAGAAAAACCGTTGGCTCAGTTGTGATCAAGTGATGCTCGACGTCAAAACATGAAGCGCATGTGTGATACATGATACTCGGTGCTCGTAAACCAAGACTTGTTCATTTTCCAAGTCAAAAAAAAATAACGCCTTGGTTCTGTGTGCATGGAGTTTGCATGTTCTCCCCATGATTGGTGGGTTTCCTCCAGGTATTCCGATTTTCTCCCACAGTCCAAAGATTGGGATAATCACCATTCCCAAATTTCCCATAGTGTGTGAGTGTGTGAGTATGTGTGTGTCCTGCAATGGATTAGCACTCTGTCCAGGGTGACCCCGCCTCGTGCCCTAAGTCTCCTGGGATAGGCTCCAGATCCTGCGACCCTGAATACAGGATAAAGCGCTATAAACAACGAGTGAGTGAGTGAGTGAGTGAGTGAGTGAGTGAGTGTTAGAAATGACACTCATTTTCTCATTCCTAGGTTCGGGTAATGGTTCTTTCATAGTTTGCTACTTTGTATTTCCTGGAATTTTAACCTTGAGTCCATGAGTCTTCTACAGTACATAACTGAATTTTGATCTCTGTACCAGTCTAAGCATATATGCACATTAAGTATGTTTGTGTGTTACCTCTGGTAGGCGCGTGTGTGTATCTTTGTGAGTGTGAAGACATGCTCTGCTCTGGCTGTTTGAACGGAATCTGCAGTCGAGTGTCCACGTCTTTAAAACACTCCTTCAGGGAATTCTCCTGGTAATAATCAACCAGTTCCTGTCAAAGAGAGGCAAAATGAATCTAATTCACAACTTATTTGGTGTCTAAACCTTTCAGTGAATCGTTACATTGGTACATGGTCGCAGTGGGAGTGAGTGAGGAAGAGGAGAGATGTGAAGAGTTTAAATGAAGCAGGAAGTCATAGTCGATACAATGCAGAGTGAATCTTTAAAAGACTCATTTATTTAATTGACATACTGGATTTGAAGAGGTACACGTTTCCTAAATGAATCATCAAATCGTTAAATTAGTCACTGTGTCCATTTGGATTAAAAGTTGAGAAATTTAAAGAGTAAATTGGTGTAAAAGAATACATAGTGTGTGAAGTTTCAGCAGGAATACGGTCGTTAGTCAATCAGAAACCAGAGATGTAGGAATAACACTGATTCTAAATGACTCAGTGAGTCTTTAAATTAGGCACAGAGTGCATCTGGGGTCAGAATTATTAGATTCAAAGAAAGACTTAACGTGTAAACAGTTCTTTTGAGAGAAAAACGGTTCTACTGGAGTAAAAAAACAACTTATTCCCGGAGTTAGGAAGAGTATAAATGACTCATCTGCATGAAAAACAAGAGATTCAAAGAGTAATGTTGTGTCTCACTGAGTCGGATTCAGTAGATCATAAGTTGTGCTCAGAATCACTGAAGTATTGAAGCTGGGTTAGTCAGGGCGAACAGATTCAAAGAGTCACTCTATTCAAACTTGATTCAGCAGATCTGTTTGGATCTACAGACACTCTTGTTTTAACCTCACGACTGAAGTGTTACACACTAAACTGTGCAGTTCAGAGGAATTATGGGAAATAGGGAAATGGGAAGTACTGATCAAAACAAAGACACTTTAATCATTCTCAAGGTTAAATCAGAGCAGGGATGAGAAGAAAAAAGTGCACACTACTAAGTGAAGTAGTGTTTACTTACGATGAGCCCTTTAAAGGCTTTCTTGTCATTGATTCTGTAGAGACCATCAGC
Organism: Clarias laeviceps; assembly: GCA_030014305.1. Classification (NCBI taxonomy): domain Eukaryota; kingdom Metazoa; phylum Chordata; class Actinopteri; order Siluriformes; family Clariidae; genus Clarias; species Clarias laeviceps. Next base: position 1,105,403 of record JAQMYJ010000010.1, read on the forward strand.
CAGAGTGATCTTAATGTGCCGGATGTCCATGTTGAAACTGAAAGAGACAAGAGACGGCGTGTATTCTCAGAAAAAAATCAATGACCATGAGTTTCTTTGAGTGTGTGTGTGTGTGTGTGTGTGTGTGTGTTACTTGAGGCTGATGGCGAACTCTCCTCCATCCTTTTGCCTAATCAGGAAAGTCCCATCAGATCGAGAGATCAGTAGACCCTTGGCCTCCGTACGGTCCATGGTACCCGCAAACCTGAGACACACACACACACACACACACACACACACAGATGCTTTACCATAGTGGATGAAAGGTTAGATACAGTAAGATACAGGTAATCTAGTGTGTGTGTGTGTGTGTGTGTGTGTTACCAGAGGAATCCTGTAAGGTCTGGAGGTGCTTTCTGTGAATACAGAAAATAAGAACAAGCAGTCAATATTATAAAATCTTATAAAAGTTAGTGATCTAATGAATCAGTGAATCACTGAATTGACCATGTGGGGTCAGAATTCAGTGTCAGATCAATAATTTGACTTTTGACCTCTTAAACCCTGGTTGACTCACCGGTAAAAAGGGTTGAACTTTACTGCAGGGGAACCAGCCAACCTCACCTACTGTCAGATTCCTGCCCTAAAACATGCGCGCACACACACACACACACACACACACACAAAGACATTATTTGAATTTACCCATGACTGATGTGCTCTATCTGTTTTTTGAGACATGAGCTACATCTGAGACACAGATGTGTCAGTGTGGGAATGGGGTTTGCAGCAGGTTTGTGGTCGTCTCTGAGAATTCATGCGGCTAAAAGTCACAGTGTTTTACATGAAAAGACATGTATTTGTGTACTCTAGAAGCAGCATCTTCTGACATCAGGCTAATCTAGTCACATCTGTCTAATATCCAGTAATAACTGCAAGAATGCGAATGGTGTAGAGCACCAACAGCACCTTTACCACACCATAGTTAGTCGTGTATAATAAACTGCAGGTCAACCCTTCATATTGCAGTCAGAACTGTGTGGTTTAAAGAATCATTCTGCCATACATGACTCAACGAATCAGTGAATTTACCACAGATTCAGTGTCTAAATGACTCTTTAAACTGGTCACCACAGTATTTATATGGTATTAAATTGATTTCTCACAGGCAAGTTGATTGATCTGATGTGTCACTCAATGTCTAATTGATTCATTGAATTAATGAATTGCTCCCAGGCTCTTCTTAAAGACAGAGTGAGAAGAATCAGTAAGTCACTTTATATGATAAATGAATCACTGAATCACTGAATCAGCCATAGTCTTGGTAAAAAGCAGAAGTGAGCGAATGGGAGTCAAGTGTATTAATGACTCACTGAAACACACATAAAACCTTCATTTTTCAAATTCCAACAGCTAAATGCTCTTTGAAACTAGTGAAGGTTTATTATGAGTGTAAGCTAGCACTTATCTGAAAATGCTAGATCTTAAAATATATGGCCTCCAGTTAAATATATATTGTTTATGATGAAGGTTAGTTGGTTAAACAAACTTCTAGCTAACGTTAGTTTGGATACATAGTTACCCTAATGGGGTTCTAGTTAATGCTAATTTGGTTATGTAGTTAGCTGTTTGGATTTTTAGCTAATGTTAATTTGGCCTCTAACACTAATTTAAGATCAGATAAGATAAGATAAAACTTTATTAATCCTAGAGGAAATTCTTGCAATTTGTTTACATAGTTAACTTTTCTAGATTTCTAGTTAAAACTAATTGGTTATATAGTTAGCTAAATGGTTTCCTAGCTAACACTAAATTGGTTATATGATTAACTTAATGGATTTCTAGCTAACAGTCATTTGGTTACATAGTTAGCTAAATGGCTTCTGAAACTAATACTAATTTGGTTACATAGTTAACTTCATGGATTTCTAGCTAATGTTACATTGGTTACAGTTAGTTTAATGAAGTTCTATGCTAATTCTAGTTTGGTAACATAGTTAGCTAAATGGATTACTAGCTAAAGCTAATTTGGTTACATAATTTGCTTAATAGACTTTTAAGCTAACGTTAGTGAGCTAGGAATCTAAAAGCATATACCGTAATGTTGCCATTTTGCTTGATAACTAAATGTTTTAACAAGTTCGTTAGCTATTATAAGTTAATAACCTTAATATTTTATAGATATTGAACATTTTCATATTGAGCTCTACAATTTCTGGACTTGCTTTTATAATGCTTGCTAATTCTAAACATTTGTTTATTTTAAGAAATTGTATTCTCTTTATAGTTAAAATCATCATTAATCAGAAAGTATTACAAATTAATTGAAATAAGGTGGAATGTTTTTTTTCCCCTCAAGTAATGAAATTTATAAAGCAAACTGTTGTGTTGACCTTGGAACACATACACATTTCCCGATAAGAAGCGTTACTGTAGCATTGATGTAATTTTCAGTAAACAGACTAACTCGTAGATTTGTGTCTAATGTACATAAAGTACTTCAAATTCAGGAGACGACGCGACGTCCTGCCGTAACACCTCAGTCAGGAATCAGTGACCGTAAGAGGATGTTAAAGTGCTGAACTGTGGCTTTTTTCATGAACTGAAACTATAAAGCCGACCAGTTTCACTGCTGTTCTCAGGGAAAGTAGGGTCTGTGGTAAATAAAGCAGAAGTAAAGCTAATCATCTCTGATGCTAACTGCTCTTGTTGTTATTAATCATTAGCCTAACAATGAATGCTATCCTTAAACATACCATGTTTGATTTGATTAAAAGAATAATTCATTAATGGTCAAAACTTAACTTCTACAAATGCACAAGACTGCTGTTAGCATGGGTGTGCTAGCCAAAATTAGCATGACAGCAGCTAGATGTGTTTATTGTTGTTGTTGGTCTTTCGGCTGCTCCCGACAAGGGGTCGCCACAGAGGAATATCCAGTATGCATTCTTTTTTTTTGTATCACGGTTTAAATAGAAATTGAGGAATGTGTAGTGTGTATTGCTAACACAGCAATATTAGATGTTAACACGGCAATAATAAATTAAACTATTAAAAAATATATTCTAGATAAAATTACAAGCACAATCTTTTGTTTATTGGTTATTAGCAACACAGAGCAGAACAGGCTAGTGCATGTGCTTAGGGTTAACTTATGCTTATGCTAACCTGACCAAAGGAATCAAAGTTCCCATTTTGAAAGTTGGAAGCTAGTGTGCTGTTTGCATTTGTAGTACATTAGCTTTGATATTATACCTTAAATACATTGACCATGGTGGAAAAACAGCTGCGACCTAACTAGCAGAGCACTAAATTTATGCTAGTTGTCTGTAGCTGTTTTATGCTAAATGATGAGCATTGAAGTATGTTGACACATTTTTCACCAATAATCATATAACAGATTGCAATAAGTAACACGAAAAGGTAAAATATTGAAGCTGGTACCTCCCACCACTGCAAGTCAACATCAGCGCGCGTCAGCTCTATGACATCACCCACAGCGAGATGCAGCGGCTGGCCGAACGCCACAGGGGGCGGAGGCATGCCGTAATAATCATGGCACACCTCCATCTTAGGAAGACCTGAGACAGACAGTGCGACAGGAAAAAAAAAAACTTGTAATTAATGCATTAATGCTAATAATGTGTACAATTTACTTCTAATGTTTCATAGAAGGCTAAAAAGAGTTAATCTAACAGGATTACTGAGCTAAAGTAATAGGTATGAATATTAATCTTCAAAGCTTACACTTAAAGCCAAACTGCTGACCTAATTTCTAAGGGAAAGTTATAGTTATAAGTTTTTATTGCTAATTATAGCTTGCTAGCAAACAAGTTTTTTAAATTATTCTTTTTAAAGGAAACAATATGCTAGTAGTTGTTAAGATGGCAGAAGGGTTTGAGGGCAAAGGCTCGAAAAAGGCGGAGGCAATACCCGGTTTAGTCTGTCTCGGAGTGGCAGATCTGGACTTGCTCTAAAAGGAAACAAAATCATTAGAAGTAGTTTCTTAAGCTGCTGCATTTCTTAACTTATAGTATGCTTGTGAAATCCCATGGTGCACTGCAGTAGGTTTGTTGGTCAGAATGTACACAGGTATAAATGAGATTAATGCGAAACCATTGTGTGGATGGAGTTTGTAATGACTGACCTTTTTCGTAGTCACAGAGTTTTCTGAAAGGAAAAAAGAAACATGATAAATAAGATTGCATCTGTATCCTGGTTAAATGTCCACGCAGATGAGAGAACAAAATCCGACCTGCATTGCGTCCACATGGAGGAACTCGTCCAAGACACTCCTTATGGGCGGCCATTTTACAGCGGGTGCAGCGGTAGCCCTGGTAGAAGATCCCCCTGATGGAGAAGGACCAAACACACTTTTACACCCTGAATGTTCATCAGTTCTTCTCTGTTGCCCAATCAAAGCATATCTTATTATCTTCGTAAGAAGCTCCATGCACACTAGCAAGCAACAGGAACTTCAGAAGCAACTTCAGCAACATTTTCTTTAAGCAGATGCCTTTATCCAGAGGTCTCATTATACATCTGAGCAGCTAGGGTTTCACCCCTTGACCTTCTGATCACTATTCCAATGCCTCAACCAGCACCCATGGAATGCATCAAACAAACAAGTCTGATCCACGGAGGCCCCACCTCACAACCCACAGCATCCAAAGGATCCGTTTTCAATGTTCTTGTACAAGACACCACGTTACTCCCCCAGAGGCCCTGCAGAGCCACGCCTGAGGGGCTAGAACTGTCCCAGTGGCGCAAGGCGACTATACACAATACTAGGCTTAATATAATGTTATGGCTGATTGGTGTATGTTAGAATGATTGTATTAGTCTAATACGCCTATTAGTTTGTATATTTATGGTAGATGTTTAGTAATTATGGTAATATGTCATGGTCAAAAAAATCAACATTTAACAATTAACAACAAAAGTATTCTGAGATAACTCTGGGGTGGTTTGTGAACCATTTACCTGAGCAACATCTGACAGGCTTTACAGGAAGTGGTCTGCTCAAAACAGTGCATCTGGAAATCATGGCCATTGGCCGTGCTGTTCTCTGGACACATGTTGGACCTGTGGATGTGCACATATGTAATATCAGTGGTCATGGTACAAATAATCTGATATCAATGAAATTCTGGTTTTAAAATATGTTCTTACCAAAATCAAATGGGACTAATTAGCATACCTACTAGCATTACAAGCTAACAAATAGTAGCTGGTCCTAGAGTTATCTAGTTTGAATATTTGATTAATGTTAAGATTTACTCACAGAGCCATTTCAAACTGTTCTAGCCACTTCTTTTTCAGCTCACGTGTCTTGAAGTATAGATCATAACCACCCTGGCCATATGAATCCATCAGCAAGAAGGTATGTGTCCACTACACGCACAAACACACACATCCAGATGCCAGGACAGAAACCCAATGAGATGACATAGTTGACACAAATACACAGAGAGAGTGAGAAAAGCAAAAAGAAGACAGTGTAAGAGGACCTTTTTATTTTCTTTGTCTCCGGATGGTTCATCTCTCAGTTGGTAGAGCTGCAGGTCAATGAGTTCTTTCAGCTCCATGATCTCCCCACTGCGCTTCTTACACACCAGTAGGGCTTTATCAAACAGGAACGCATATCTGCATGCAAAAATGGTAATTCAACACTGATTTAAGGGCAAATAAATCTATTACATTTCCATTAGCCTAGATGATGTAATTATCAAGCAATCCCACTTGGTCACCAGTTAACAAGACTACGCAGGTTCAGAACATTTCACTGGACTATGCAGGTGTGGAATAATTTTACTGGGGGCTGACTGTACAGTCACTTCTCAGAGTCACAGGTTACCAGGACCATACAAATACGAATACTGAACCACTCCACCAGGCTGATTGTACCCAGGACTGTGCAGAAACCGAGTAACTTTATGGGGGTTCTCATTAAAGATGAAAAACAACCCCACTAGGATGCCAGTTGCCAAAAACATTACATGTACTGTATGTATTCTACAAACCAACCTTAAATCACCTGTAATCAAGGCCATATGGCTGCCAAACAATCTAGTAGATTTCCAGTTACCAAAACCTACTACTGTATACAATATGGTACTAAACAACACTACTGCGCAAAAGTTTTAAGGTTTTGAACAACTCCACTGCAAAATTAATTACAAAGACTGTGAGAATATCCAAAATTAAGTGAAAAAAAAGTATTGAGCAACTCCATTGGGTCATCAGTTACCAAGACCTTGTACATCCCACACCACTCAACTGGGCCACCATTTACACAGGTCATAAAGGTACTAAACAACTGCATTAGGCCACCATCAGCTACTAGGATAATTTTGGTACTGACAAACTCTACTGACTCACCCATTACCAAGACCATGCAGGTTTTAAACAACTCAACTGGGTCACCAGTTTCCAAGATCTTATTAATTCCAAACAATTCCACTTGGTCACCAATTACCAGGATCTTGTTGGTTCCAAACAGCTGCATTGGGTAACCAGTACCATAGTCTTCAAGGTTTCAAGGTTCAACATTTAAGTTATTTGCCAATGCCACCTTTACTGTAGACATACAGAGGAATCAAAATACCATTTCTCTTCCCTCTCATTAAGTGTTTACATTGTCAATGCAATATAGAAAGTTTGTAGAAAAATATCAGCAGTCAGTTCAGTATAGAAACAGATTTTGGTATGAAGGTAATAGCAGTGTACTTGTAATAAATAGATATAAATAAACCGAGTGAATATATCTTGTAAACACCTTAATGAATTACCATCTGAGTAAATATAAATGAAAGCATTTTTTTGTATGTGTGTTTAATTATTATTTTTTTCAAACAACTGAGTAACCACTTACCAAAATCCTGGTTCCAAACAATTCTACTGGGTCACCAGTAACCAGGACCTTGTAGGTTCCAAATAACTCCACTGGATGACCAGCTACCAGGATTTTGGAGGTTCTAACCTCTCCACTGGGTCACTAGTTACCAAGATATTGTAGGTTGCAAATAACACCATTGGGTCATGTACCAAATGTACCAAAGCACTCCCCTGGGTCACTAGTAACAATTACAGTACATGTACTAAACAACTCTTTTAAATGTTTGCTATAGAAAATTTCAACATTTCCTTTGCATCACACATACTGTACACACTGACACATTCAAACACAAGTATATGAAATAATCACCTGTCTTGCTTTGATTTTTTGTCAATTCCAGAGATCTTCAGCTCCCCATCAATTTTTGGTCGGCCAAAAAGTGCGAGGGACTGAGTCTGAGTGACAAAGAGAAAAGGTCAAATGGAAGAAAGATGTGCAGAGATTTATCTGTAGACACAATGCTCTCTTCTATTTCAGTGTAGCTTAGTGCTGTGGTTAACTGCATACTTTGCTGCAGCACTGCAGCAAAAAAACATACAAAAGGGGCTTTAGGGGACACATCCCACCACATTCTGTAGGTAAATATTGTTTTTTTGAGATATAAGAACAACATTAAAGTGCAGCGATACAAGACAAAGTTGTGAAAGCAGACAATGAAAGCTTTAGTTTGTAAATGCTACCGCAACTTCCTGTCAAACAGGAAACCGTGCATACGACTGTTTCCCTACAACAGCAAGGTACTCTCAGTCTGGATGCTAATGACACTGCCTCACCTTCAGCTAAAACATTATGTAACACCTTTATTCTTGACAATGGTTGTGAGCCAAACACACATGTTGTGTTTGTATGAAATTTCTGATGAATAAAGGCGTAAAAGCGATTGACATCCTCCCCCATCCACCCCAACTCCCCCCCCCCCAGATTGGGCACTCTGATCATGTTAACTTTCTCCCTTGATGGTGTCCAAGCAGTAGTGAAACACTGGGATAAGTGCATTAGTGTATCAGGGGTTTATATAGAGAAATAAAGGGAGTTTTGAATGCAGGGTGCATCTGATCGGACAAATTATAGAACCAGAAGGAGAAATAACAGGAACTGTTCTGACAACAGCTTAAAACCACAGAACTGGTTTAATCTAATAGGTGTAGATTCTGGAACTGTTCTCAGAACTGTTTCTGTTTGCAGTCTTAACACATAACTCCAGGCAGCCCTAATATTTTTGTATCTTAAAAGAAGTCATTTCTTAATCAACTCCAAAGCAGAAACCTCCAGTGAGAGGGATTGCTGTAACCATGGAAACGGGGCTTCCGACAGCAACAGCCATTTTTTCACCAGCCTTGATTACTTGATAACATTATATCATGACTGCGGTATAAGACTAAATTAGCTAGCTAACAAATCATAAAAAACTAAATTGTTAAAAAAAAATACAATAATAATAATATATATAACGAACTTATATAAATATACTTAAATGGCACAAAACCTGAATCTATGTAACGTGTACAGGTGCTGAAGGAACAAATGGTTTGTGGAAATGTTTTATGACTTAATGTTTTATGGTTAATTTCAGCTGTTTTTAAATAATAATTGTTAAGATTTATCTGACAGCTGATTGGTTGATTAAAACCTGCTCTGTTTGGTTTACCAATTTTATTTACAAAATTTCTGGAAAGTCCCTGAAAGCAATGAACAGAAGCAAAACATCTGGAACCTCGGTTACTAACCCGTGGTAATGGTTCAACTCATTTTTGTGCCATTTGGTTAAATCTTTTTATTTTTAACTTAATAACAGTATGCAGAATTTTGGCCCATGTGTAATGGTCACATGCAAAGTTAACGCTGTGTCAGCACCGAGTGTGTTGAAACGACCCTAATAAATGCTGACCTGCGTAAGAAAATGTTTCATGATGCTGAGAAATGGAACATCATAAAAAAAAGCCCTGGATCGACATGCAACTTAACATCTAGAGTCCTGCTGAAGGCATTTCTGAGACACAAACGTTTGCGTTTGCTAAGAAGAGAAAACCATTGCATTAAAAGTGTGTCATGGTGTGATAGTCTGCGTTTCTCGGGTGTGATGTAACTCGATGTCAAACGTGCGGTTTCAAAAAAAAAAAAAAAAAAAGCCTACAGGATGCAGCATTCTGGTTTTACAGGGTTGCATCAGATGCCGCTAATCTGGTGCTTTTGTAAAGCAACGAAACCAGGATGATGTTTTTCTGGGTGGAATGTCATAATGAAGAATAGTTTATGAAATAAAGGTTTAGACAACTTTCACCAGTTGTCCAACTCAGTTCACCATTTAAAAACCAAAAAAATTTCTTCCCCATGACTAGCGTTATTAAAATAAAGAGGACAACAAGCTAGACTAAACTTTTTAGAAAAATAACCTTTGTCGATATGCATTTCAAATTCCGGATATGAACAAATCCCGAGTTTTTATCTTTATTCAATCTTTAATTTTGTAGCCAAGATGAGCTACAGTACGTCATTAGATATCTATTATAGCTACCTAGCTAGAAACTGAATCTAGGCCATTTCACAGGTACTGCATATTGTGATTTGATAAAGTGTATAAATAATTTAGAAAGAAAAAATTATAAGGGACAAACTTGCAGCTCTGCAAAATGGTAACAGGAAGCAACGACCATATAAGGTAAAAATAAGTTTTAGTTGTTCTTACCATGTTCTCGATACAGAGCTGAAAAGCTGTGATCTGACGAATTATTTCATTGTCCCTCTTCACCTCGTTCACACACTGAGCAAGATCCTACACACACAAACAAATACACACGACACACTCAGTTGCCATCCTTGACACCTAAATCTAGTGGTAAATTTCAGCTTTTAGGTTTTTTTTATCTAAATTAACATCGCAAATAAATATTCAGACAGCTTGCCCCACAAGGTCAGCAGATCTCGTCCATCCTGGGGGACAGGGGTGGCTCGTAAGGTCCCAGGTTCAAACCCCAGCACTACCACCACATTGCCCCTGTTGGGCCCCTAAGTAAGGCCCTTAACCTTCAATTGCTCAGATGTGTATTGAGATCAAATGTAAGTCACTCAGGATAAGGGCATCTGCCAAATGTGGTAAATGTGTAAGAAACGAGGTATAAACCCGCCTCGCCCACACCCACACACACTTACCCTCATGGCGTCTAGTGCAGTACGTAGGTTTTCCTTATCACTGGGATTCACAGTGTGCTTCATGAGTTCCTGATAGGACACATACAGATTACATACATTACCTCTGTGCGTGCGTGTGTCTTCCAGTTTATTTGTATATGTGTATTCTAATGTGTACTGTATTATTATTCCAGTGTGTTTATTTGCATGATGTGCTCAGAAGTTTCCATACACACGAATAGCGTTGTAAGTTTGGACTTTTAATAGTTTCTCTGAACTGGACAGTTATATAGCACAAATCTTTTAATAGGAAAAAGACTCAAGAAACACACACACACACACACACACACACTTGGATTATTAACTCGGTTTTTGTCGGTATTAGTCTTTTAAGTTGTTGAGTTTGAGACTTCCTGTTAGTCATGATGATGGACTCCAGCTGGTAGCTTCTATGTACAACATAAAACTGTACGTGTGTGTGTGTGTATGCATGACAAAACTCATTGGATTGACCGACACACAGTACAGTGGGGAAAGTCCAAGAAGCTCAGCGCAGATCTGAGAAAGAGGATGGCAGATTTACGCAAGTCAGTAACGTCTCTCAGTGTCATTTCTAAGCTACCAAACTACTGCACACACTGTAGGTACAGGTTTTTGGGAGGTGGAGCCACTGTGCCTCAGCTGAGAAGATACTGGTTCTAATGGTCAGGAACAACACAGGCTTGCCATGAACTGGGATCTGCTGGAACACCAATGTCTCTGTCTCCAGTTAAACCAGTTTTACATCACCATGGACTGAAAGGAAGAAGAAGGACAGAATCCCCTGCTCCAAAATCCACACATTTAAGCTTGACTAAGGTTTGCAGCTGACCACATAGACAAATAAAGATCTTTCTGGAGGAATGTTCTGTACAGAGGTGTGTCCAAAGGAGTAAAGATGGTGCCCTCAACCCCAAGAACACTGTAGCATGGTGGTGGTAGCATCGTTCTCTAAGGCAGTAATTAGGTGTGTCGAAATTTTGACCCTGTGTTAATATCAGGAATTGACAAATAAATTTAACTTAAAATAAACTTCTGCTTCAAACTCTTGTGTTTTTTTTGGGTGGTGTGTGTGTGTGTGTGTGTGTGTGTGTGCAATCATTCTGTTCCATGAAAAGATCAGCTCAGAGAAATCACTGCAAGCCCAAAACTGCCATGGTCATGATGAGTGTATGAACACTGTGCTATTATGTGTGTGTGTGTGTGATTACCTGCAGCAGCAAGTGATACTTTAACACCCTCTGCATAGGAACCATCAGAAGGTCTCTGAGAGAGAAACGTCCACTGTTCGCCCTCATCGAACACTCCTAAACAGAAAACACACACACACACACTTCCTGTTTGGTGTCTGATTGGAGACAGTCAGTGTGAGTTTCTTACATCACAGGGCTTCTGTTAAACTCCCTATTACTTCTCTATAACAGCAGCCCTGACATGTTACTGTTTCTATAGTAACAGCCCATGTTGTTTATTACACACAGTGGTGGTACGCAGGTCGTCCTCGTGTTAGAGTGTTAGCGGGACCATACCTCCAGTTTCATCCGGACGTCTTCTCTCGCACTGGAGATTTTGTCCAGTTGTTTAGTCGCTGTTTCGACCTGACTGCAGTAGCGGCCGTACAGCAACAACCTGGAAACATGTTAGACACAGAGCTACATCATGTAACACACCATTGTCCCATAACAATCTCATTACACACGCTGGAAACACACGCTATAGCACACTACTGAAATCGCAGCTGATCAGAACTCACGGTTCTGGATCTACAGTATATTAGTCACATGTGACATCATTAAACATCATTATCATGTAAGAGCACTCACTTCTCTTTGTAATCGATAAAGACCTGGTAAAGAGTCTCCGCTCCATAAGAGCATATTGATGTCTGGACCTCTCTCAGCAAACAGCGATGTGTATTAGCTAAGTCCTACACACACACACACACACACACACACACACACACACACACAGAACCTGTTAATCCATCTATGCAGAGAGAAATTGATGAAAAGACAAAAGAAAATATATAGTTCAAATAGTGGATGACTAAATACAGATGAACAATGAATTGTAGAAATCACATGGATGATTGGACAGATGAATGGATGGATTTATGCAGTGACAGATAGATGGATGGATGGATGGATGGTGTGTCTAATGGTGTGATGGATGGATGGATAGTGTGGGTGTAGGTGTGATGGATGGATGGATAGTTGGATGGATGGATTGATGGATGTTGTGGGTAATGGTGTGATGGATAGATGCTGTGGGTAATGGTATGATAAATAGAGGGATGAATGGATGGATGGAATGATGGATGGATGGTGTGGGTAATGGTGTGATGGATGGATGGATGGATTGATGGATGGGTGGTGTGGGTAATGGTGTGATGAATGGATAGATGGATGGATGGTGTGGGTTATGGTGTGATGGATGGATGGATTTATGGAGTGATAGATAGATGGAGGTTGTGGGTAATGGTGTAATGAATGGATGGATGAATGGATGGATGGATAGATGAATGGTGTGGGTAATTGTGTGATGAATGGATGGATGGATGGATGGATGGTGTGGGTTATGGTGTGATGGATGGATGGATGAATGGATGGATGGATAGATGAATGGTGTGGGTAATTGTGTGATGAATGGAAGGATGGATGGATGGATGGTGTGGGTTATGATGTGATGGAAGGATGACTGAGCAGTGATCTGATGGATGGTTGGATGATGGAGTGATTACCTCTATATTCATGAAAATGTTCTCGATGTCATCTGGGCCAAGGAAAGCCTGCAGTGGCCTCATAAAGTGCTGCAACACACACACACATACACACACACACACAAACAGACACACACATACTGTATATATAATTTGGGATAATTTTGGAGGGAGAATTCATCTACAACATAACTACATATAATGTGTGTGTGTGTGTGTGTGTGTGTGTGTGTGTGTGTGTGTACCTGTAGTATAGACTCCAGCGTCTGTGAGTATTTCTCCTCAGTCTGACTGATCTCCTGAAGGCAGCAGCCTCTCTTGTCTACTTCACATTTCTGTTGCTGAAACACACACACACACGCACACACACACACGCACGCACACACACACACACACACACACACACATATGAATATAAAAATCATAATAGTTTTTTTTAAAATGATGTGTGTGTGTGTGTGTGTCTCACTGTCTCTGGTGTTTCCTCAGTTCTCATCAGGTCTTCATAAATGTCATCTCCCTCATTCTCTTCATCCTCCACACAGTCATACAGATCATCATCCTCATCCACTGTGTCACTGAAAGAGAGACAGACTGTGAGTGAGACAGAGTGAAAGAGTGAGAGTGAGGGAAAAAGAAACAGATTAAGATAAACAGGGAAATAGAAAGAGAGAGAGAGAGAGAGAGAGAGAGAGAGAGAGGGTGTGATGATTGTGGTGCAGCAGTAAGCGACAAACTGGAAGGGATAAAATGTGAGTGAGAGACACTGGATAAGACGTAAAGTGAGAGAGAGAAAAAGTGAGAAAGAGAGAGAAATAGAGATTAGAGATTATATGATTTAGAGATTGTTAGTGAGACAGAGTAGTGAAACAGAGTAGTGTAGCCTGAGCAGTGGAGGAATAGAGAAAGGGAGAAAGTGATAGAGAAAGAAATAGAGTGAGACAGAGACAGGTGTTGAGACAAATACCGGGACATGGACAAAGAGTGAGACTGAGACAAACAGTGAGACAGGGACAGATAGTGAGACAGAGTGAGACAAAGACAGGCAGTGAGTCATGGACAGAGAGTGGGACAGGGACAGGAAGTGAGAAAGGGACAGAGACAGGCACTGAGACAGGGACAGAGAGTGAGACAGACTGAGTGAGACTGAAAGATATACTCACTCCATCTGGTCAGAGAGGCCATTGTAGATGTCGTCATCTCCAACACATGCTTCATTAGGAAACGGCCTGTGGAGGGAAACCAGATTGCAAGGTATCATGAGGACAGGTTACCTAAGCCCCGCCCACTTCCCCACCTAATGCTTGTCTTACAGCACTTAATGACACAGTATACATATCCATTTTTATTGCAACATTCATGAGCACTGCAAGTGTTTGTATATCAAGATGAAGGTGTGTTCACACCTGTAGCCTCTCTGAACAGATATGGAGGTCTGAGAGAGGATGGACATCGTATCAATCACCTGTAGGCATAAGACAGGTATAAGAGCTCATAGAGCAGAAATAGCATGACATTATGCAGAAATACATAATACGGCAGTGAAAGAATGTGATGCAAAGTGAGAGATTTAACACGGGTCATAAGAGTGACATAATCAAGGAATAAAGATCTATAGGGACGGAATAGTGCAGCACTACGAGGTCATGAGGCTGACATAAGGAAGAGCAGAGAGAGTATAAGGATGACATATGAAAGTTAGTAAAGGTGCAGTAATTCTGTGTTGAGAGAATAAGAGTTGAATTAGATGTTTACGATGATGTAAAGCAGGAATGAGGGGTCATAAAGTTTGTACACTTTAGAATTTATTAATGAAGGTGATATAAAGCAGGAACAAGATAAATAAAAGGGTGACATACAGGACAAATAATCATTTATTAGGCTGATGCAAGAAAGCCTAATATTTTAACGGATGCTTTAAGGTGAAACGAGAATTCATAAGGAGGTAATAAGTGTTCGTAAAGGTGTCATAAAGCAGGAATAAGAGTTTACACGGCAGGAATGTGAGTCCGTCAGTGGCATCTGAGCCAGGAGAGAAGTTCACAATGTAGGTCAGGAATAGGAGAGAAGCTTGATGAAATAAGAGTGCACAGTGTGACATAAGACATTTATAAGCGATCATTAGAATTTGATAGAGAAATGTGTTGACCTTGGCAAAATCTCTGACATCGAAAAGGTCAAAGGCCTCAAACAGTTCACTCTTCCTCATCCCAAAGCGCTCGTGACACGCTGTTAGAAATGTCCTGATGTTCTTGAGACACAGGAACTACACAAACACACACACACACATATTTATATTTATATATGTTGCATAGATGTGTGTATATATATATATATATATATATAGAGAGAGAGAGAGAAAGAGAGAGCTTGAGGAAGTAGTTCATCATAGAGGAAGTGCAGAGAGAAACTGAGTGCTGAATGTGTGTGTGTGTGAGTGTGTGTGCACATATGTGCGTGAGTTTGTGTGAGAGTTTGTGTGTGTGTGTGTGTGTGTGTGTATTTAAGGGAAACCCTGTCTATTAACTTTGGAAAGCACAGCGGAAGTATCCGTCAGATCTGAAATGACGAGCTGGACATGAAATGACTAAACGAGGGAAACCACAGACACATCTACATGCGCTCTCTCTCTCTCTCTCTCTCGCTTGCTCGCGCTCTCTTTTCTTTCTCTTTCTCTTTACTGCGATCTCATTATTTTCCTTCTATACAGATAATGACTCAGTGCCTCTTGTTCTCTCTTATTTCAGAATTGTAAAACTTTAGGTCTCGCAGCCAATCATGCAGCTTTGGTGATGTCAGGTGGGCGGGACTTTTTCTTGACATGTTTACCATCACCATCTTGTTGTTTTTCGCAGAGTGTCTGATGAATGAAGGTCCGAGAGAGGATGAGAGATTAAAGCGTGACACAGAGATTCAGTGTCCTTAGTCTCGTACGTGGTCAGTACAGAGCTCCAAGCCACATGCAAATCTTTACATAGCAGCTCTAAAGGAGAAGAATGTACTGTGTTAACCCTGACAAGCACCACAGACACACACACACACACACACACAACATCCAGTACACATAAGTATTCACACAGGAAAGGGATTTACTGCTACACACTTCCTCCTTCTGGTGTTCATTAGTAAGTAAATTAACCAGTTGGTCATCAGCGCTGTTTATTAAAAAAAAACCTCCAAACACTATGACTATGCAAACTACACACATCACCAGACTGTAACACACACCAACAGCCTGTAAAAACCACTAACAGCCATGTAGACAAAGTGTTAATTGCTGGAGACTTTAATATTCATTTTGAGAATCCAGAAGACCCTCTGAGAACAGCATTTATGCCCATATGTGTGTAGTAGGACCCACTCATAAAGCAGGTCACACTTTAGATTTGATATTATCCTTCAGATTAAGTATGAGAAATATAATCACAACTCCACTGTCTGAAGTTATTTCAGATCACTGTCTTGTCTCAATTAAATCGTGTCATAGTAATAATGTACGCACAGCACCGCGCTACCACTTTAAACAAACATTCACATCAAATACCACACAGAGATTACCAACCAGTAATCTCCCAGTTATTAATTTTGATTGGATCGCCGTCTGACCCCACAGAACTCGATCAGGCGACTGAATATTTAGAGATATTCCGTTATACCTTAGATAATGTAGCTCCAGTTAAAAGAAAAATTATTAGAGATAAAAAACTCGCTCCCTGGTATAACGA
>JAQMYJ010000010.1:1142819-1169239 GCA_030014305.1 Clarias laeviceps
GACCTCCTGATTAAACAGACACACCTACAGACCTCCTGATTAAACAGAGACTCCTACAGACCGCCTGGTTAAACAGAGACTCCTACAGACCTCCTGATTAAACAGAGACACCTACAGACCTCCTGATTAAACAGAGACACCTACAGACCTCCTGATTAAACAGAGACTCCTACA
Source organism: Clarias laeviceps (assembly GCA_030014305.1). Lineage (NCBI taxonomy): Eukaryota > Metazoa > Chordata > Actinopteri > Siluriformes > Clariidae > Clarias > Clarias laeviceps. Next base: position 1,142,994 of record JAQMYJ010000010.1, read on the forward strand.
GACCTCCTGATTAAACAGAGACTCCTACAGACCTCCTGATTAAACATAGTTGATTGATTCAAGCAATTACAGTATACACTGTACATACGCTGGTTCACGTGGGTACTGTATGTCGACTGTGAATTACATCAGGGGTGTGGAACAGGTCTAGACATGTACAGTATGTCCATGTAGCTTTATCTGAATGGCCCAAACATGAACACCCACATGTCTATGCTTTAACTTAACCCTTGTGTTTTGACTCAATTGTTAGTCACAGTTTGAGGTGAGCTGGTACACTGTGTATCGCATTAGTCAGGCAGGAGTGCGTGTTAAGAAACACTGAGATTAAGAGAAAGTAGAGTAACAAACAGAACAACAAACAGCAACACAAATTCAAGGTGGTGTATCCATGTTAGAAGGGTGTATCTGCTTATCTATCGAAATGGACTGAAGTACTCCAAAAACCCGGTGTTACCCTGGTTGACTTGCTCACTTGCTCTTGGTTGAAACATAAGGCATCTAATGCATCCAGGTGTTGAGCAGATGTGGTGGTTATGCATAACAGATATCAGAATTGTGTGTGTGTGTGTGTGTGTGTGTGTGTGTGTGTGTGTGTGTGTGTGTGTGTAGGGTTACTCAAGGGAGCTGTATCAGTTCGAGAACGATCAGTTCGACAACATACCTGCTCTGGTGCGCTTTCACGTAGGTGGCCGTCAACCAATCTCACATGCTACCGGAACTGTCATCACTCACCCAGTCACACGCACACTTCCTCTCCGGGTCATCAATGAGCGCCAGGCTGTGAGGTCATCAAGCACAAGCTCTGAAACAACACCTCATTGGTCACCAGAGAAGGGGAAAAGGCGGAGTTTGAGCTCCACACATATGGACATGCTCCAGGTGGACAACCGCAATCTTCTCAGGTACTTCTAAGGCTTTTAAAGATGGTAAGCATCAAAGGATTTGGTGTTGTCATGGAAACCAACATTTTTAACATCAGTTTGTTTGGCTCCAGTCACTCAGATAGCTCAATTTACATCTTGTTAGGTAATAATGTTAATTATTAATGTTTAACTTGCTTTGTGTGTGTGTGTGTAGGAGTGGCAGCCAACCAGCTAATCTAGAGACAGTAGGGAGACCGTTACTACAGTCAGCCCAATCAGATAGCAACCTTCGGCCAGGTATTCACACCTCACATCCCCCAACACACACATACACGCAAACGAGCACACACACATTCTATTTAACCTGATCTCGTCATGTTTCAGCCGTACCCCAGAGTGCACCAGTGCAGGATCCTCTCTCCCCAGTGTACCGTACAGGCAGCGATCCTTTACTCAGCCCTGGCTCCGCTCACTCACACAACCCCAGCCAATTAGCCACAGGAGGCTGCACACTCCGTGGTTCTGATGGACAGCTGCATTCTCGGGCTCCACCCAAACCAATCCGGGTTTCTACCCTGTTTCCAGGAGACTCGACAACTATACCCCGGATCGAGGTCAACCCTGCCTCCTTCTATGATGTGCTTGTGCCTCAGGTGTGTGTGTAAGAGAGATTTTTAATTCTTTTAATACTTTTAATTCTGTACCAAAACATTTGAGGGCTTCTGCATGACCTTTGATTTGTGTACCCAGATCCCTCAGGCGATGATGCCCAAAGGTCCGGCAGCTCGTCTTCGTGCTCAGGAGAAATGGAACAGTCGGGCACGTATCACAGAGACCAGTTTTGCTTTTCTTGAGGCAGAGAAGGATGAGGAAGAGCAAGTGGCAGAAACGGAGAAGATTGACCGAGTGGCAGAGGTAGTGAGCAACGGAGATGACTGGCGGTTCCTCCGTCCTGAGACAGAGACAAGCTCATCCTTTCGTCTAGACGCATTTCGGTCACTGCTGCTCCCAGACAACAACCGGCCGCTGGAACAGAGCGTACTCCGCTTGATTAAAGACCTGTTTGCGCGCACTGACGCTAATACCACGGCTCTGCACATGCTCAGCGTGGACTGCCAGGTGCCATCACACACACACAGACAAACATGCCTGCACGCACACTTACAACCAACCCACCTACTTCTAAGTTGGACACGTCTCAACTTTTGAGGTTGTGGCACTATGACTGTTTCAGAATCTGCCAAGAAAATGAAAAACAAGTCCCTACATCAAAGGAAACAGGGCAAAGCACAGCTGATATGTTTAACATGGTTAGCTTTGATATTCTCTTGCACTTCTAAGCAATTTCTTCAATCATATGACAACAATTATTATGAAATAATTCTTACAAGACAGCACATGTCAAAAGTTCAGGAACTTAAAGTTGTGAGAACGCAGTTGCTGGGCAACTGCATGCCAGGCTAATAACCACAGACCAGCGTATACTTGATGCGGAGACGTCTGAGATGGTTGCACAAACCGAAACCCATATTTGCTTCAAGCTTGTGTACTTCCTGTGGTTTTGTACTGGATGTCGCACATACATGCCACAGTATCAGGTTTTTTTTTGCCTAAGTGTGTTTTCCCATGAAGTTAACCCAGCACACAACATGGCGTGTGAAGCGAATCATCTGTTTGCTCTGTAACTCTTAAAGCAATGCTGAAGGATTTGTGAAAGCCGGCTACACTTTTTGTCCCCATAGGAATTTGAGACATACTTAATCATGAGTCATGAGTGCCAAGATAGTAGGCAGTTTATCCGGTATCTTCTCATAAAGACTCTAGATATACACTATGGAGCTTGGGTGGCCCTGTTGTGTAACCATTCTTACATCCTTGTATTCAATCTAAATCCAGATCCTTGCTCCGCAGGTAGCACGTGTGACTGGTGTGACGGAGGAGCAGAAGAGGATGATGGGAGTACACTCAGGACTGGAGCTTATCACACTTCCACATGGGAGCCAGCTCAGACAGGATCTACTGGAGAGACATCACTTGTTAGCCCTGGGCGTGGCCTTGGATATACTGGGCTGTACAGGCACAGTCAATCAGAGAGCGCTGGTGCTTCATAAGGTCATCCAGCTGGCTCAGGCGCTGCGCTTTACCGCCCATGACCTCTACGCTTTCAGTGCTGTCATGAAGGCGCTCGAGCTTCCGCAGGTCAGTGTGCAGAGGTCGTATATGGTGCACCTTGAAGATTAAAGAACTATTGTCTATTTAAAAACAGCTACTAAGAAGCAGTAATTTCAAAAGAGCTAGAAATCATCTTGGGAAATCTTTTATGCTCAACTCATGTACTAAAATTGCCAATTGGGATTATAATCTGGTCCTTCATCCTTGAGTCTTGGATCATGAACACTGTTTTGCACAATCATGGATTTGGAACATGGATGGGGAACATTCAAGGCGTCCATTTTAGTTTTAAAAATAGATGTTTTGTTGTTGTATATTTTCAGTTTATTTTTTCTTGTGTAAAATGTTAGTGTTTGATCTGAGACTATGAGAAACTGTGATTAATTTTTATATTATTACATATATTATTATATATTATATTGAGTTTAATATTTAACATTAAGCCAGGGATAGATGTAAAGACAAACACTTCTCTCATTGTAGTGTTACACTCCTGGTCCATCTTATCAAGTGTATGGTATTTAGATCATATTTAAGTGTTCATACGGTGTGTTTTTCCCAACATCATAAAAGCCAATTTAACTAACACTCAAAATACTAAATGCTCAGACAGCATCACTGAATACGCATCATGACTTTCAACACTGATTATATATCATTTATATATTGTGTATTTATATAATTGTAATGTAATTGTAAAATGTTATTGTGTGTGTGTGTGTGTGTAGATAGTCCGGTTGGAGATGACATGGCGAGTGCTGAGGAGGAACCATACAGAGAGTGCTGTGATGTTTGAGAAAGTTCTGAAGCCCTTCATGAAGGCACTCAATGAGGGTGATGGTGTGTGTATGTGTGTTTGTGTCTGTTTGTGTTTTTATATTTTACGGTAATGAGTCCATCAAGTAAAAACATAAATTTGAAGTTTATTGATCAAATTTCCAACAATCATCTAGACCAGCATTTCCCAAAAGTGGGGGCTGCGATGTGCACAATGAATAAAAGCTTTATAAATTTTAGCTTTGTAATTAGGTTTACAATTTCCATAAATATTTCTGATAATGTATTAACATTTAATTAACCTTTAACCCCAGGGATATAGCAAATAAAGCAGGACATAGAAAAAAAGCTTTGTTACAGCATCTGGGGCTTTTTGGAGGTCTTAACATGAAATTCCCCCAATTCTAAATGTATGTGATAATAGTGTTGGTATGTCCATTTTAAAATGCATGTGCCCACTGTAGGGGTGCGCAGCACTTATAGGGTGCGCAGGACCCTCTTGTTTTCCTAAGGATTTTTTTTTCCACCCTTTTGGGCCTTTTGGGCTCTTAACATGTTCAAAAACTCATGAAAATTGGCAGACAGGTTGGAATCTGGTGCCATTAGAATGCCTGAGAGTCACAAGAGATTTTGCTGCATAGCTCATACACACTTGCACGTAGAGACACGAGTGCACACGTGTGCACATTTAGAGCTCATCGAGCCGAACAACTTTCGCTCTGCGTGTCCTGGGCTAAACCTAACAGGCAGGTTATTTCGGGTCGTTCGCAAAAGCGCACCTGATGGATTTTGATTTACTCCTCCTAGGGAATTCATACGGGCGCCACCAAACCGGGCCGATGTGATCTAAAGACATTGAGGATACAAAATTGCGAAGGGATTTTTGATATCTCAAACGGGTCAGCCGTGATAATGTCTTAAACTTAGATTGAAAAATGATTAATAACTTTCTGTGTGGACTTATATTGAGTGACATCACATTGAGGAACATCATAGTGTGATGCTTTTTTCCAGCATCTGTGGCCTATTCTACACACACACACACACACATCACAAATGTTAACACGCACACACCTCTTTCATGCCGCACACACACACACAAACACACTTATATCACACACACATTACAAATGTTAACACTCTCACACACTTGCCCGCACACCTCTCTCCCTCACTCTCACACACACTCAACAAATATTTAGGGCCAAAACTGACATCAGCCCTGTATAGTGTGTGCAAGTTGTGCGGTGCAACTGGGGTGTCGATGGTGTCGATGCTTGGGCCCATTATTATTATTATTATTATTATTATTATTATTATTATCATCATTATTAGGGCCCAAGCACTATGACCACAGCCCTATGACATCATATTGTTTGAAGGCCCCTCTTGCTTTTCTAAGGCTAACGTTTCCAGTAAACCAGCTAGTTAAATTTACAGCACTTTCCCCAAAATCTTGTTCGCATTTTAGTCCTTCGAAGCCGAAGGACGTGTTGGCTTAAAAGCACTGCCCGTGCTACATCCAAGCATTGCATTTAATGAAAGTGTGTGTGTGTGTGTGTGTGTGTGTGTGTGTAGACTCGGTGGCGTACGGTCCCTTGTCTCTGCCCCATATGGTGCCGTTGTTGAAGCTGATGGAGGGAGAGGATGGAGTGGAGAACAGTGAGCGAGGCTGCCAGCTCCTCTACAACATCCTACAGTCCTCACGCAACACAGCTAATCATGCTAATGACTTCCAGCAACACGCACACACTCTGTTATCAGGTACACACACACATACCACTCCCACACTGATGTCCTGATGCTACAACACAAAAATGCTAATGCTGCCGATCACCGCGCACTACAGTCTCACTTGTTAAAATCAGACTGATACGATTGGCTGTCTGACCTGTCCGTCTCTCTCTCTGCAGCAGGCTGGGAGCCAATCCCGGAGCTGCTGGAGACTTTCAGCACCGAGTTCGCCCTGCGTCTGTTCTGGGGTCACACCGGAGCCACGGCGAGCAGAAAGGAGCGCTATGAAAAATTCGACAAGATCCTCTCCGTCCTCTCTAACAAACTGGAGCCTGCTCAGACTTCCGAACTCTGACCTTTGAACTTCCAACGCTCAGCCACGGTGACAGGAAGCAGGAAGTCAATCCCAAATCAGCTCTTTCTGGACAGATAACAGTCACAGAAAGGTTTTTTTTTAATGGCTGGAAGTAAACTCAAAAAAGTATGTCTCTGATTCTGGAACATCCATGTAAAGCTCTTTTCTGATTGGACGAGAGCAGATGAAAGTTTTTTTCTGAATGGACTATAGAAAAGAAAGATTTTCTCTGACTGGATGGAAGCAAAATGAAGCTTTTTTTGATTGGATGATGGAAAGGAAAAGCTTTGTCTGATTGGACGAAAGCAGATGAGATGTTTTCTCTGATTTGATGACAAAGGGCAGCTTTTCTCTGATTGGCAGAAAATGGAGGAAAGCTTTTTACTGACTGTAGAAAAACCAAGTAAAGATTTTCTCTCATTGGATGCAAGCAGAGGAAAACTGTTTTTTTCCTGATTGGGTCATAGAAAGAGAATGAGATGGAATTTTATGGAACTAGTTGAAGTTTCTTTCTGCTCAAATGAAGTCAGAGTAAAACTTCTCTCCGATTGGATGGATCAAGTTTGATGTTGTGGAAAGTTTGTTTTTTTTTGTTGTTTTTTTTAATTAAATAAAATCTCTTAATGGCTGGAGTTTGTGAAAAGCTTTTCCCTGATGGGACGGGATTCAGAGATGACCTGTGATGATAATCTCACAATGAAAACAGAGAAGAATATCTCCATTTGCATGTAGACGTGTTTACACATTCTATTGTACATGTACTGTATGTGTGTGTGTGTGTGTGTTAATGTGTGTGTCCTGAACAATGACAACTCTTGTGCCTCCCTGTCTGTGTGAATATTTTCTGACTATAGCAAACACTGGAAATTATACATTTCTTTTGATAAATAAATAAATAAAATAATTGATAAATTAATTTAACGCATAATAAACTGATTAATCGAAATACATGAATACACACACTGACCTTCCCAGACATGAAGCAGGATGAGAGAAAGAAAAAAAAAAGAGCAAAGCCCTGTGTTTCTATAACGTCACTTGCAGCTGACGCATGAACTCTTACTTCCTACATCACATTCATCCCAAAAACCCAGCCTGGAAACCTAGTCCAGGAACAGCGAGCTTAAAGCGCAATCCATTCCATGACTATGAGAAATCTGAGGGAAGAAAATTGTCCAGATACTGCAGGAGACATAGTGAAGATAGACAGATTATCTCTGGTAATTAGCGTAAAAAAAGAGATCAACACTCTAAATAATTAACTCACTAAAATATGCTGTTACTTTCGTATTTAATTTTAAATATAGGCTTCTTCTGACATTCAAGAAATCTTCAAGATGTTTTTGGTGTCTGAAACCATCTGTTCTAAGGTGATAAAATGTTCATGATATCTGCTATTTTAGAAATCCGTTGAATCGTAAATGTTACATAAATTCAGTCAGTAGCAGATCCGTAGATAGTCCATAGTAGACGTTTGTTAAGTTGTGTAGTAGAGCGTCCATGGATCGGACTTCGTCGGATTGAGATCTGGAGAATCTGGAGGCGGAGTCAGCACCTCCTAAACAGTTTATGACGTGTGTCAGGGTGCATTATGCTGCTAAAAGAGGACACTGCCGTCAGAGAGCACCGTCTCCATGAAGGGGTATAATTCAGTCCATAACATTGTTTAGGTAGGTGGGACGTATCAGAGTAACATCCACATGAATGGCTGGACCCAAAGGTTCCTGGCAGAACATCGCCCAGAGCATCACACGGCCTCCACTTCTTCACTCGCCTTCTTCACATGGTGATGATCTCTTCCCCTGGTAACCGACACACCAGCCAGTCACATGATGTAAAAGAAAAAAACATGATCCATCAGACCTTCTTTGACTGCTCCATGGTCCAGTTCTGATGCTCATGTGCTCACTGTAGGAGCTGTTTTGGAGACACTCTGGCCCAGCTGTCTAGACTTGATAATATTTGATGGGTTTTTGAGGACTAGATCTTCTTTGGTTCTGCCTAATTTCACCACCAGATGTCACCATCATCTGGGTGGCATTTAATCAGACGTAAGGATAAAAAAACTTGTAGTGCAATCAGAAATGTGAGTGTGTGTACACAGTGTTCTCCAAATGCTTGATCGGTTGCTTCCTCAGATTAGATCATCATACATTCAATTCTTAGCTCTTCAGTAGTTTTTTTTTTTTTTAATTTTAGTTTGCATAAGCGTTTATTTTTTATGTTTGTTTCCGAATTTTTGGTGTGTTTGAGTGGGGGGAGGGGGGGAATGCACCCCAAGCAGTTGAGCCGGTTTGTGAAGAATCAGGAAGTACACACACTGGTTTAGGTGTGAGTGTGTGTGAGTGCAGGTGAGGTGTGGGCTGGAGTGAAGTCAAGAGTGTTACAAGCTGAGGCTTCTTTAAGACACATGTAGGCGCGAAGTGGGAGTGGAGCACCGCCCTGCTGAGAGGACACACAGCGTAAGGAAGGTTGACCTTATTTTAGACGCAGATTAGACCTTCTGGCACATTCAGGACGTTTCCTGAGTAAGAAGTCGAGGTTATGGATTGGGGAACAGCACTCTGGGTATGTCTCTCTTATTCCCCACCCATTAATGCCATTGATCTGCTTGAAAAAAAACTAATCTAAGTGTGTTAAGGAGTAGGGATTATGCAGGTGCAAGGTGAGTGGTAGGAAAATGCTGAAGTCATAAAAAAAAAAAGGTATTTACTCAAAGTATTGAGCTGAAATATGAAACGTAAGGACCAGTGTAGGGGGGCAAGATCATATCCTCACTACGCTTCTTCCTAGTAATTTAAATGTGAAGTTAAATGCCTATATTTTCTCAGGAGCTTTATGCAGATGTGACTCAGGAACCCTAATTAGCAAGTGAAACGAGACGGTCGTCATTACAAAAGACTCTCTAAGAAATTTAAGGGAATTGAGAGTTTACAAAAAAACAAACAAAACAAAACTAAAGAGGAACACATCCTGCTCTGGTCGCTCCTGGATCGTCTACTGTATTACTTACCCGTGTCCTGGTGTTTCTTCATAAAATATACAGTGACTGTAAAAAATGTAAAAGATACGGCTTTACATCGGACTGTTACACAGCACTGACACTGCAGACTCCTTCCACACTAATGTTACTAAAACACATTACTATACACACATCCCTGTAATGTTTCACAGCGATGCGTTAATATAAACCTGCACTACTGACAGAGCTGCTATTATAGAGAATTCATCAACACCTCACCAAGTTCTGACCAATCAGGAGACAGAATTCATGAGCAAAAGAGCAATCTGAGGTTATCGCTGCTTTATTCTCAGGAGAAGCAACAGAAACCCGATGAGAATGTTGAGTTAGAGTGAAAACATCAGGAAATGTGTGTGTGTGTGTGTGTGTGTGTGTGTGAATGTAAACAGCAAACTGGTCAGACAAGATTGTGCATGTGTGTAAGTGAGACCAAGTGTCATGACAAAGAAATGAAACTCTATAGTTTGGAGATTTTACCACATTATTTTTGTGAACAACTGTCCTGTGAAAGCAACTGATAAAACCTGTACTGTAATTTTGTACTGTAAAATGTGTGTGTGTGTTTGTGTTGCAGGACCAGCATGATGCAATCGAGAAACACACACAGTCTGGTCTGGACCTCATCGATCGCTACGTGAAGTTTGTCAAAGAGAGAGTGGAAATCGAGCAGAACTACGCCAAACAGCTCAAGCAAGTGACCTCTTACACACCGGGCCTCTGGCTTAGACTTTTAGGGTTTAGAGGTCAAAGAGGGGACGTGTCGAATAAGGGAACACGGTATAAAAACAATGTGCGCTATCAAACCTGATTTATACATGTCGCTGTTGTTGGATAACTCAAGAAAAGCTAACTGTGTTGAGAAACAATGACGTTCTTTAGGTAGAATATCAGGAAATCTGGAACTGCATGGGAAAGATGTTAACATTGCTAAAGTTAGAAAAATGTTAGGTTTGTTTTTGCGGTCTCTCGAATACTATTCATGTTCCCGTATGTGTGAACCTCGAACCTTTAAATCGTCATGAGCACATGAGGCCAAACCTGGGAATGAGTATATGATCAGGCATCAGGCAGGAGGGAGCTTGGAACCAGCTTGATATCCTCTAAAGCTGTGGTTCTCAACTGGTTTGGCCCCACATGGGACCCACATTTTTACATGGTCATCAAGCCGCGAGCCAAATCTTTAGGAACTATAATATCATTTTAGGAATTATAATTAATTTGTATTTATTTGTTAACATACACAAGTAGTGACAGATAAATCATAAGAAAATCACCAAGACTTACAAATAAACAATATTTTATTGCTGTCATTTAACAAAATGTATCAAATTATAGGAAGGCTTTCTCGGGCCTTTGCTACACAGTAAGATGCGCGGAGTGCCTGTACTTGTTTTGAACATGAAGATGTTTGGCACTTTTGTGATGCCCTCAGCTCTTGGAGTCGTCTTTGAAAATAGTCCACAGGTTCGTCCTTGCAACCGGGATGTTTGGTTTCTAAATGTCGTTTTAATTGAGAAGGTTTCATGCTCTCCTGTGAGAGCAGCTCACTACATATGACACACTGAGGTTTGAAGCCTTGTCGTCAATATATGTAAATCCATACTTTACATATTCGGGGTCGTACTTGCGCTTCGACATATTTGTTGCTATAATTAAATGAAATTTCACTTGTCAAACGGTACGGTTGTCGCGCGCGCATTTCAAAATAAAAGTCCGGTACAAGCAAAATAAGTTAAAAATTAAACTTTTGTTGTTTTTTTGACCACACACTCCGCGACCCACTGAAAATGTTCCCGCGACCCACCACTGCTCTAAAGCACGAGATCCACAGCATGATGCTCCTAAAAGCTGGAGGATAGAGCACACCTGACATGGGTGAGGTTGGAAACCTGGCAAGAAGGTGGTGCATTCCCGGCACCAGAGGGAGCTGTTTGGCTAGGCTGAGATGGAGCAGAGCTAGACTCAGGTGATGCAGGAAAATGCTCTGGATGTCTTGAGCAGTAATGTTGATTCCATAAAGCATGGCATAGGGCAGAGCGTGATCCAGGCACAGCAGGGCATGATCCTGAGTCACAGTAGCATAATTGTGTATTTTCAGATTCAGGCAGACCAGAACAGGGCTCAGGTGAGCAGAGGTAACAGGAAACATATCTGGACTAAGAAGAAGAAGGAGAAGCCTTTGTTTCTCAAATTTGACAATTAGTCAAATTGTCTGGTCTAGGTCTGGTTGGAGGCTGCTATCAGAGGTCTTCCAGTCCAAAATCACTCCAACTAAACGACAAGAAGCACTACCTTGTTTGTGTAGCTCCTGCAGCCATCGAGCATCATGCTTAGCTGGGAGCATGGCACTGCAAAGTCATTGGTTTCTGCTGTCGGCCTCTTGTTGGTGAATGGTACAAGGAACCTCCTTATCCTGGAGACCTCCTGGAAATGGGCCTTGCATGTTCAGCTCTTTTTGACACTCAGTACAGTACAGGAAATCTCCTTACCCCTAACACCTCTGTGGTTTGTGCTATTAACTTACTGTTGACACATGGTACAGGGACCATCTTCACCCTGTACACTGTTGTCGTTTGTCCCAGACAATTTGTGCCAGACATCTTCCTCAGATGAGTTGTTAAATACCTAAAGAAATGACTATGTATGAACAAAGTGACATGTTAACACCACCTAGCGTCCATCACTAACCCTAAGAAGTTAATAGCCTATGGACGTTTCGATAGCACTTAAATTAAGATACAGTAAAATGAATTTTATTCTCATGCCCAGCTGATTAAAAATGAATGAACCAATTATGTTTTGTTTTGCAGCATATTTCTCTGTAGCTCTTATAGCTACTACCTTGTGTGCCACAAGATGGCGCACTTGCAGTTCGAGCCATGCACCATAATGGACACTGTTTAAATTGTGCTTATTTATTTTTGAGTATTTCTTTCCTTTTCTCTCTCTCTGTGCAGAACTCTTTATAAAAAGTACACCAGACGTGGCAGCAGAGAAGACCAGGAGACAAAGTGAGTGTGTCTATGATTATTACTTCGTAAGTATCAGTCTGTTCTTGTTTGTTCATCTCTGAACCAATCACGTGCTGTGTTTCTGGTCATGTGACACCAGGTTCTCCAATCAGCAGGCTTTTCAGGCACTGGTGAACAACCTGAACGACTGCACGACTCAGAGGGAGAGCATGGCCGAGAACATGACGAACATCTGCGTGGACCTCAACAAGTACCTGCACGACCTCAAACTGGAGAGAAAGACTGTGAGAAATATGGAGGGGTGGGGTGATGGAGGGAGAGAGAGAGAGAGAGAGAGAGAGAGATGTTTGTGTATCCTGCTGTTGATGTCTGTTGGACAGTAATCTGTTACCATGGAAATGTGGATTATTGACAGATGACTGTCTCCTCTCTCTCTCTGTATCAGTATCTGGGTGATGTGAAGAAATACCAGCAGAACCTGGAGGTCAGCTACAAACAGCTGGAGAACGTAAGTGTGTGTGTGTGTGTGTGTGTGAGAGAGAGAGAAAATGAGTATCTATACAATTATACCATACATGCACATTACGATGGCACATATATGTTGTGTGTGTGTGTGTGTGTGTGTGTGTGTGTGTGTGTAGAGTAAGAAGCGCTTTGAGAAGGAGTGGAAGGAGGCAGAGAAAGCCAATCAGCAAGCAGAGAGAATAGAACAAGAATCCACCTCCACCAAGGCAGATGCAGACAAGGTGCACACACACACACACACACACACACACACATCACATACATACAAATACATACAAATAGAGATACTAACACACTAGTGAATGTTGAGATCTCCGGTAGTGGTGTGTGTGTGTGTGTGTGTGTGTGTGTGTGTGTGTGTGTGTGTGTGTGTGTGTGATCCAGGCTAAGATCCATGCACGTCAGCGTCTGGACCAGTCTGATGAATGTAAGAATGAGTACGCTGTTCAACTGCAGAAATACAACAAGGAACAGAACCACTTCTACCACATAGACATCCCCACTGTTCTTAACGTGAGCTCACACACACACACACACACACACACACACACACACACACACACACGCTTCTGTGTATGTCACAGTGCTGATGATGTCAGCCCTCTTCAGTGCTGAAACTAAACCAGCTTATCCCCGCACCCCATGTATTAACCCCGCCCCCCATGTATTAACCCCGCCCCCCATGTATTAACCCCGCCCCATGTATTAACCCCGCCCCTTTTATGGTTTAAGATTCAAGATTCAAAGAACTTTATTAATCCCAGAGTGCAATGGCTTATTCTTGGTTAGAATTTCTTACAGTTGTTATCCAGTAAAAAGGAAAAAATTATAACTAAAATAAAATTTATTTTAAAAATTAGCTGTGCATTTATTCAATGTGCTATGTCCGAACTGACGGCACTGTATTTTATGTTTATCTTTTTAACTGTTTTATTTTGATTATAAATTTTTAATTTTTGATTTTAAATAGTTTTAAAATTAGGAAATTGTTTTATTTTTATTTTAAATCTAATTTTAAACCATTGTAACCGGTTTCTTTGTTGTTAATTTTTTTAATTAACTATTGTGTATGAAATGTGATGTACAATTAAACTTGCCTTGCCTTTTCCGTGTCCCTCAGAAGATGCAGGCGATGGAGGAGAGGAGGATCAGGAAACTGGCGGAAGGTTACGGCTTGTTGGCCGACACTGAGAGGAAAATACTGCCCTCCATCAGCCAGAGTCTGGAGCACATCAGCGCACAGTGCAGCAGCATACATGAGAAACAGGTACACACACACACACACACACACACACACACACACACACAGAGAGATACCAATAGGTGTGTGTGTTTTATGCCTGGTTCCCACTTGCTATGGACAGCTACAGTTTCAAAACTTGTGGTTGCCATGGCAGCGACATTCTCCGACATCAAAGCAGAGCTGAGGCAGGATACAGTGGCGCCACCTAATGGTACGTAAAAGCCAGCGTTTTGGTCACGGATAACACTGATCACTTGAGAATTGTTCTATGATGCTCTGGAGGTTGCACGGACCCCTACAGAGAGACCTGCGATAACCGATATCTGATAACGAAACGACAACCCGTAAAACCTCACTGCTTGCCGTAATGCCTTGTGTTGTGACTGCAACGCTTCAGGGCCCGTATTCACAAAGCTTCTTAAGCCGAAAGGTTGCTCCTAGTGACAAAATTCTAAGACAATTCTTTGACATTTTCTTAGAATTTCCCCTTAAATTTAGGACTAAATCTTAGTAAATATAAAAATGATTCATGAAACATCTTATCCCTAAAAGCAGCTCCTAAGGTAAACATTGTTAAGAGTAGAGAGGACTTTTAGGAGGCTTAAGAGTTTCAATAGCAGAGGATGAAATGGTGGAAAGAAGAAATATTTTCCAAACACTGAAGGTAAAGCTAAAAGTAAACACTGCTCTTCTGTCCAGTTCTGTTCCTTCCATCTCTCTTGGATTGTTGGCTACGTACCATCCAAACGTGCAACTTAAACAGACTTTCCTGTAAACAGGTAAACTGGTAAAAGCTGAGCCTAATAAAATCAGTATGATAAATAATGTAAGAAATTAAATATAGTAACTACTGTGTGGAAATTGGTTGCTTTAAAAGTCGACACATTTTTAATATTTGACTGTTTTAATTATCTTTAAGATATTTATCCTATAACAGAAACTTTGCATGAAGTAGCCTGTAGTCATGATTATACAATTTCTTTATATAAAAACATCATATATTCTATTTTCACAAAGAGTGCATTTCAAGACCTTTACAGAGGTCAGAGGTTATTTTTTTTTTTTATCAACCAATCACAGTCCTTGAATTGTTGCATCATCCCTAGCAACGGGGTCGACCACACCCCCTCACTAAGATAAAGGGTTTTGTACGTTCCTCACTCAGAGTTGCTTTGATAAATTTCTAAATCACTTTTAGTCCCCAGTCTCCCAGCTAGGACTTTTTAAGCTAAGATAGGAGCTCTCTGAGGGAATTCTAAGAAGCTGTGGGAATACAGGTCCAGAACTTCAGTGTTAACTTTTATGTTGCTTTCGTCCAAAACATTGTATTGGTGATAAAAAAGTGAATTTTAAAGTTTTATGTCCGTAACTTTTTTTTTTTATTAAAATCTTTCAATGTTCTTAATTGTTACTCAGTTGAAGGCTGATTTAAATTTCACAAGGAAAGACATGAACCTGAAAAAGTGTGTCAATAAAACATGCTAAATGGTTACGGACAATACAGATTTTTTTGCTTTTTAACCTTTTACAAAATAAAATAATTTTTTAATTTAAGCAACAATTTTTACAGGTCAGATGCTTCTAGAAGCTTACACCAATTTTAGCATCAATACTCAAAGAAATAATTTGCATTTTAAATGATTATAGTTTGGGATAAGGATGAAAACTGGCCATGTTTGGGGCTCATATAAAACGATCAAAGTTAGCAACTTGAAATTTTTAAGGAAGCAAGATTGCTTACTTCCATGTTGCATTAACTTCAGAAGTAGCTTCTTTGGCCACACACACTTTCTGTATGATATGTACACCATAAAAAAAAAAAAATTAGGAACAGTACTGTGTTTTGGCCATTTGCATTTACTTGCTGTTTGCCGTATCCTGACTACAGAAGGTCACAGATGCTCTCGGATAGACTTGCCTCGGACCTGTAGCAGTCCTGAGAGACGTAGCTCCACCACCAGATTTTAAGACATGCTCGAAACATCTGTAGCCCACAGCAACTTGTCACATAACAACAAGTCATTACTCTGTGTGTTTAAGGACTCAATGACCGTCATCGAGATGCATAAATCAGGTCAGACGCCCCCTGCTGATGTAGAGTTTGAGGATTACACTCAAGGAACCAGATCTGCAGTTGTGGAAAACACACACCATGCGCCTAAAGTCCGCATCAAACAGCTGTTTAAAAAGAACAAGGTATACACACGTACATAAACACACACACACACACACACATAAATATCACATTATACTTTATACCTAGGTTTATGTCTAGCATCTGCCCTTGTACTGAAGCTCAGGGGACTTATTGGGTACCAAAGTGACTTCCAAAGTACATCTGGTATCTACTGTAATATGGTGTCTTTATACAGATCTGATTCTGAATCAGGTTTATTGGCCAAATATATTGGAGAGATTAAAGAACTACACAGTTTAAATATATGCTTTACCCTGTATACAGAGTTGCAGGGGGTGGTCTGGAGTCTATCCCAGGAGACCCAGGGTACTGGACAGGGTGCCAATCTATTGCAGGGCACACACACACACACACACACACACACACATACTGACACGCTTATTCACACACTATGGGCTTTTGGGAACACCAGCTATTTGCCTAATTAGTACGTCTTTGGACTGTGGGAGGAAACCAGATAACTTGAGGAAACCCACCAAACCCAGGGAGAGCAAAATGCTGTGTGATTGTAGCCCTGCAGAATTCACCACTAACCCATAGACTGTAGGTACAGTGATGTGGTGTAGAACACTGGACTTGTAATAAATTAATAAAAAATAAAATAAACTGACATTCTGGATTTATAAGCAGGTGTTGAGAGGTGCTGTATTATTATTTTTAATTATATAGTACATTATAATGTGTGTGAAATGCATGTTTTTGAATATTCTACTTTCTATGTTTTTTACAGCAAGGTGGCGCTGTGGACAAAAACATGGTAATCAACAACAACAACAATAGTAATAATAATAATAATAATAATAGTGTATGAATAAAAGTTATACTTGCATTATGTAACCAATATTTCTGTGTGTGTGTGTGTGTGTGTGTGTGTGTGTGTGTGTGTGTGTAGCCCCCTCCCACAGATGATTTCTCCCACTTGCCCTCCGACCAGAGAAAGAAACGTCTTCAGGAGAAAATCAACGAACTCAATAAGGAATTCCATAAAGAGACAGACCGGAGGTAGCATTACATACACACTCTGCTATTAGTGTCGGTGTTGCTGCTGCTACTGATGATGATGATGATGATGTTATGTACAGTGAAGCTCTGAATAAGATGAAACGGGTGTACGAGCAGAACAATCAGCTGGGAGACCCGACCAGTCTGGAGCCTCAGATTAACCAAACCACACAGAACATCAGCCGACTGAGGGCGGATCTCTCCAGACACCAGGTAGAAACACACACTTCCTGTTCGTTACACTTTAATTAAAGGAGGAGTCAGAGAGTCTGGAGATTTTTTGTTAATAACACAAACGCATAAGCTTCAGATGATCCGCTTCCAACATTCATAGAGGTGCTTTCCCAAGGCAGAGACTCTACTGTAACAACCAGACTAGTTGATCACCATTAAGATATCACATCATCAGTCACGAAAGGGCGGTGGTGGCTCAGACACCCAAGGTTCTAGGTTGTTGATTTGGGGGTCTGATGATCCGCGGTTGAGCCCCGCTGTCAGGAAGTTGCCACACCACATACCAAGCCACTGTATGCAGTGCCGGTCCCAAGCCTGGGTAGAAAAAGGGAGGGTTGCCTCAGGAAGGGGATCCAGCAAAAAACCTGGCCCATGCTGACTGGCCGGAACAGGGTTATGTGGACTGTTATGCTCCACTTTGTTAATTATCTGTTTACAGAACCAGGGGGGCAGGGGTAGCTCGGTGGTTGTGTTGGACTGCAGATCAGGAGGTCCCTGGCTTGAGCACTGATGCTTCAAAGCTGCCGCTGTTGGACCCTTGAGCAAAGTCCCTCAGCCCCAAGTGCTTATTCAATTAAAAAAAAAATTATTTGTATAGCGCTTTTAACAATTGACATTGTCCCAAAGCAGCTTTACACAATCAAAAGAATTATTTAAGTTTGTNNNTTAGTTGGCAGGCAGTTCAGCATAACAGTTGATGTTAATATGGAGTCCAGTTAGTTATTGAAAACTCAGGTAGACTTACACACAGAGAGATAACACATTGTGATGAGAATCGCTCACTACTGCTACTTTAAATAGAATAGGATATCACAATGTACAGCAGGGGGAGATGACTCACTGATAACGCACTGTGTTTCTGCAGGCCTGGTTGGCTGAGGCTGGAGGCAGCGGCACACACAGCAATGACCAGACCAGGTGTGTGTGTGTGTTTATATATTAAGATCCTCAGAAAATAGAACTGAAGAATAAGAGTACAATAAACTGTTCTCTCTATGAAGAAATGAATTCAGGTGTGTAACAACTCTTTTTTTTTTTCTCATTTGATATTTCCGTATCTCGTGATAGTCCATATTACCTCACGGTAAATCCCACTGAGCTGTCAGATGACGAGTTCCCAGGCAGTTTTGATGAAGACTTTGATGAAGACGTGCCCATCGCCCAGTGCCTTGCTCTCTACAACTTTAATGGTAAAAGGATCAGTCACATGGTCTCTTACAGTATATCTAATATGTACTCTCCAAATACTCCATCTTCCTTTATACTCCAGTCTCCTCTCTACCTTCCTTTATACCTCTGTCATCTTCTACACATCTACCCTTTTGTCTCCATCTTCTCCTTCTTTCTGCTGATCCCATTAGGGGTCGCCAAAGAGGACCATTTGTCTCCATCTAATAACCATACACCTCATCTTGGGTCTTCCTCTTCTCCTCCAGACTGGCAGCTCCATCTCTAACATTCTCCTCTCGATATACCCCTCATCCCTCCTCTGCGACATGTTCAAACTCTTAATCTGGCCTATAAACAACATATAACCGTTCTATAAACCTATGTAACATCTCTACAATGTCTTCAAATTTAGCTCCATCATACACACCCATTACATCCCCACATATCTTCTTGGTCTGTTTTGTTCCTGTTGTCTTCTCAATGTCTCTTCAGCGTCTCACGTCATCCTTCCTGTTCCCTTCTTGATCCCAATTGTGGCAAAGCACACAAATCCTGGACTTGAGTAAAGGTAGATTCTCTAGCGCAAATCGCAGTCAAGCAGAAGTAAAAGTCCTCAATTTACAGTACATGTGTAGCTAATTAAAAGTGCAGAAGCTCACTTTCAAATTTTCAAAAGTACAGGGCTTGTATTTGCTCACAGTTGCCTTTTTCCTCATAGGAAAATCTCTCTAACTCTCCGATTCCGACTGCGAATTCCCGAACGTTTTTCATCGCTGTTGCAACCAGCTACGCTTCTAATTTGAAACACTGCTTACGTTATTAGCCTTTTCTCAAGGAAGGCCAGTCATGCAATTATGCATAATAGTCTGCTACAAACCAGCGTCAAATTTTAGCAATTATCTTGCAGAAACATGACCATATTTGTCTTATCTGGCAACACACGACATTTCCGGACTTTGCTAGAGTTGGTCTGACTGGGGATGAGGACACACACAAGGACAAATATTTCGATCGATCACTCAGGCATCAAAGTGGCACCAAAGTGAAGCACCGAAATCTGGTTTCTGATTCTGATTCATCTGTACTACTCAAATAAACTAAAGATACGTGAAATATCTACTTAAGTACAGTAACAAAGTTCACATACTGTACACCGTTTCCCTCCAACCCCTGCTTGTGACCCTGTCTCTAATACATGTCTCTCTGTCGTTCCTCAAAGGTGTGAAAGAGGGGGAGGTGAGCATGCAGGCCGGGGAGCGTCTCAGCGTGATGGTGGAGGACATGGGAGACGGATGGGTGCGGGTGAAGAAGACAAACGGGAACATGGGATACGTCCCTGCGTCCTACGTCCAGATCAACTGATCCTACGTCATCAATTTCTCTCCAGACTCAAAAAGATTTCTAACTTAGAATATCATGCTTAAGCTGTAAAGCATAACAACTAAATAAAATATTTAAAAAATAAACATTCAAGGAAAACATTAATGAGTGTAATTCCCTTTATTATTATTATTATTATTATTATTTATTTTCTATTGTGTTGCATGTATGTGCATTATTGAGGAACATTATTATAAAGCAGGCACTTATAACAACAAGGCACAGGCGGCTGTAATACGGAATATTTATAAAACAAAACTCAAAAATTCAGGCTGAAAAAAGAATATTTAAAATTGCATACACAAGAAAGCGTGAGAATTGAATAATAATATAACTTATATAATAACAGTATGATATATAAGAAAAATAAGGCAGACTAAAATAAAGTAATATCACCTTCAATGCTTTATGACTAAAAAAAAAAAGCTCGCTCCATAACTGGGTAACTAACGGCAGAGAGCAGAGTTACACGCGCATTGAGCCGTTGTAGTGATAAACACAGCTAGCTAATGTACTAATGTGAGCAGGAAAATTTGGACGATCGCAAAGCTGAAATTCAGCGCCGCTTATAAAGCCATGTTTCTGTAACTGCGTGTGACGTCAAAACGAATCGCAATCGAATCCATTTTCAAAGTTTTACACATTCGCTTAGAGTCGATGCTCGCGTGATAACGTTACGATGTTACAATTCTGTCGTCACGACTCGTACAAACATTTTTGAAAGCTTTTTGTAGACATTCACACACATGGCCCGCCCCTTTCATTCTCACTGTTACAAAATTGCTACATTACTACTTTAAAGACGTAATGATTCCCGAAAGTTTGAAAGCTGTAACGTGCGAAAATCAATTGTCCGTAGCCGTCTCGTATCGCACGGTCACAAAACGGATTCTATTAACAACTAAATTTGTAGTTAATTAAATCGCAATCTCTTTGACAAATTTACTTGCAGCTCTTTGCACTAAATTACCCCCCACCACACACACACACTTTTATAGTGGTAAAAGCATATAATTGATGCACGTGAAAAATACGAATAAATACGTACAAACACATTGAGCGTTCGTGAAAGACGCTTGTACAGAATGGAGTGTCGTAGTTAAGGCACTTTTTAAAAAACAAAACACTTTCCAGTTTAGGTCCCTAATTAGTGTTAGCGTGTTAGCATGTTAGCAATCAGCGAGGTTTATTGTATTAGCAAATATTTCACAATCGATTATGATCACAAACCTTGTTAGATGAAACCTAGCACCTTTTCAGCTTAGAGTTTCTTCTAAGCATTATCTGTACAGAATCTGTAAACGTGATGATTTTCTTAAATACGTTACGTTATGACGATCTGTTGTTCATGAAATGTTAAAAAAAAAAAAAGTTAAACATAAATCGCAGATGTTTTTCAATACACAATTCTCACCCTGCGATATGAAATGTTACTGTTTTGAACACTGTAGCTACAACACTGATTAAAACCTGCTCAAGTCAAATAAATTGTTAGTCAGTGATAATTGTTGCCTTTTCTTAATTTATTTTTACATAAATTAAGTTCGTAGTTGGTGTTGTCCTTAGAAAATTAGCATAGGTTAGTTAGTGTAGTCGGTTTGTGAGTTTATTCCCGAAATACGACTTCTTTTATATAGAAAAGAAAACCAATGCAAGTCACTTCATTTTACGCTAACGTGAGTGTTGTCTTTGTATGTACGTTGGTTTAGTCGAGCAGGGACGGCTCAGACGGGCGGATGATGGTCGGCCTGTTGGGAGCTGCCGGAGGTCTTCTGCTAGAAAGAAACAGATCTATACGTTACTGAACGCACTCATTAGCGCTGCACTGAGATGTCCAATACTATCTGAGCAGGTAGTGTCTTTAGTGATACTGTGAGAAAAAGAGAGAGAGGTCGTACCTGGGGATTCCAGGTGGTACCGAAGGGGGCACGCGGGCAGGTCGAGAGGGGATCTGTGGAGGAGGGGCGGAGCTTGACTCCATACCGGGCCGAGATGGAATCGGAGGAGCCAGAGGTGGAGGAGCAGAGCCTGCAGGAGGACCAGCTGCGGGACCCCTTGCCGCCGGAGGACGACCAGGAGGAGGGACGGAGCTCGGAGGCTTCATCTGAGCAGGAGGACTGATAGAGAGAGGAGGAGTTAAGTATTTAAGTGTGTGTATTGATAGACAGGCAGACAAATAGACAAACAGGTAAATGAACAGTGTATGAACCTGGCCTCTGAATTAATCCAGTTATTGTCCACAGGTGGGGGCAGGGGGGTGGAGATGGTGGTGGTGCTGATGTCACTGATGATGCTGAGAGCCTCCTTAAGGGCGTGGTACATCCTCAAGACCTCTTCTCGGTGCTGAGCCTGATCGGCACACTCCTCCATCAGCACGCTCTGATCCGCACTCGAGTACAGGAACGCCAGCAGCTCCGAGTGGATGAAGTCTTTGGCCTGAGGTGGGGCAGAAATAAATGTTAACATGAAGACATCCAGGAGGAGGCATGATTAAGATAACAAATTACATAATTATATAAAATCAAAAATTAACATTCACTATATCTGAGGAACATCACAGCTGAAATCTGTATCGTTATAGCTACTGGTAATCTGTGTAGATAGAATTGAGTATTAGAATTGTGTATATCTGATGTTGGGGTGGCAGATGGGGCATGTCTATGTTCATTGTCCTTCTTATCAAGGTCGTGTTTCCAGGGTCCTACGTATCTAGTTTGTGTGCTAACAGGGTCCTTGATTTTCAGGGTCCTGTGTTTTCAGGGTCTTATGTATCTAAGGTCCTGTGTTTACAGGGTCCTACGTATTTAAGGTCCTGTGTTTACAGGGTCCTACGTATTTAAGGTCCTGTGTTTACAGGGTCCTACGTATTTAAAGTCCTGTGTTTACAGGGTCCTACATATCTAAGGTCCTGTGTTTACAGGGTCCTACGTATCTAAGGTCCTGTGTTTTCAGGGTCCTATGTATCTAAGGTCCTATTTTTACAGGGTCCTAACGTGCCTTAGGTCCTGTGTTTTCAGGATCCTACGTATCTAAGGTCCTGTGTTTACAGGGTCCTACGTATTTAAGGTCCTGTGTTTACAGGGTCCTACGTATCTAAGGTCCTGTGTTTACAGGGTCCTATGTATCTAAGGTCCTATTTTTACAGGGTCCTAACGTGCCTTAGGTCCTGTGTTTTCAGGATCCTACGTATCTAAGGTCCTGTGTTTACAGGGTCCTACGTATTTAAAGTCCTGTGTTTACAGGGTCCTACGTATCTAAGGTCCTGTGTTTACAGGGTCTTGTATTTCCATGGGGTTGTTTTTCTGAGTGTCTTGAGTTTCCAATGGTCCTTCACTCGAAGGATCATGCGTTTCCTTGGTCCTACATTTCATAGGTCCTGTGTTTTCATAGCCTTATTTTCCTTCTTGTCTTTTATTTTCCAGGCATTTTATCTCCAATACAGTCTTGTCACTGAGCTGTATGTCCTGACAGCCCTAGGTTACAAGTGTATAGTTTTATGTGCCCATGGTCCTACCTTCTCAGGTCATCGGTAAAACAGTGACAATAAGAACGTAATATGGAAACAATTACTGAAGAGTATACGGAGTTATACACCCTAAATAATGACACAGAGAAACAGGATGCTAAAAGGTAGAGCTGTTGGAGTGAAACTCACACTGTTGATCATGAGGTGCATGATGGTCTTGGGCATGAGGTCCCTGATGCTTTTGTTGACGATGCCGATGTAGGAGTCAACCAGGTTCCGGATCGTCTCCACCTGTCTCTCTAGCTGAGGGTCCATGGAGATGGTGTCTACTGGAGCTCCTTCACCATTCTCCACCTGGAAACAGAGACATGACCTCACCTGGTTGTAGTGACCATCACCATCATCATCATCATCATCATCATCAATACACACACAGGCAGGTACCTGGTCCTTCTCGGGATACACTCCTGCCCGCAGGAACGAGGCCTTCCAGCTGTCCATGTCCTCCTGAGAGTCGCAGGCCAACTCAACCTGTCGCAGGTCCTTATATACATTCCTATACACACACACACACACACAGCTCAGCCAAAAGACTATAGTCACTCTCACCTGCAGTGATGGATATGGTGACAAAAGTAGCCACCACACACACACACACACACACACAAACCTCTGCTCAGTGTTAAAGATAGCAAAGGTGTGTTTGGTGGACATGAAGCCTTTTTCTACATCTCTGATCTTCAGGTTATCCAGAGGGAGCATGTACTTTTTCTCTTTCTCCTGCAACACACACACGGTATGTTTAGCCTTTATAACTAATTATAATGCAGAATTCTCTCCGTCTCTCCCTTACACACACACACACACACACACACACACACACACCTCCTCGTCCTTGTACCAGGAGAGTGACTCTGCGGTCAGGACGAACCAGTAGTCCCTCGAGCCGCCCTTCATGATGCTGATGTTAATTGTAAGCCAACCCTTCCTGATCACCTGCAAAAAGAGTGTTGTCATGGTAATGAGTTCAGAGAGCCACGCCCACTAGCAGCGACATGAATATGCTAATTAGAGGAAATGATGCGGTCGTGCAGCACCTGGTTTGGAACAGCTCTCTTCTTGGTGACAGTGGAACTCTGCTGTGCGCTATAGACGACGAGAAACAAAACCAACACCGACCGATAAGCTTTACATTTAACACATAAATGTCGGTTAATGCTGCTCTAGACATTGTGTCTTCCTTTAGGGTCAAAGGTCAGGGGTCACTCACTTTGCAAATCCAATGAAGTCCTCGTGATTGGTGTTGATGTAGGCAAGCTCGATGTCAATCAACAGCATTACCTACCACACACACACACACACACACACACACACACACACACACACACACACAAAATGCAACAAAAAATTTTGTACATAAAGTAGCTACGGTTAAATACCACATAAAAGACAACACATGAAGTGAACATAAAACAAAGTGAAAATATAAGTACAAAAAGTCACACACTGAGATAAAAAAAATAAAATAAAAAAAAAAGAGGGAACAGATACAGGACAAAGCCAGATGCATTTCTGTAACGAAAAATGCAACGTGTGATTACTCCACAGCAACAGAGGGCGCTGTACAGTGGGAGTAACATCACAATAAGCAAACAGGATCTGGACGAACGTACCAGAGCTGGAGCGCTGTCGATATGTCAAAAGCATGGACGGAGCAGAAGCGAGGGAACAAACACAGCAAAGAAGATTTTTTTCTTAAACAGTTTAACTTTTTTATTCAATAATTAATTAATTATTAACGTTACACCAAACAAACGAAAAACAATATGGCTGGCAAAGACACTGTTCTAGTCTCCCTGTAATCATTCAAACACCAAAAAGAAAAAAGAAAAAAGATGACTTCATCAACTGCAACTCTCCCTCACAAGTGAAGAGAAACTTAAACTACAGAGAAATATTCTGCAAAACAAATATTATCGCCTATATGATTTTAAATCCTTTACATTCTTTTAATCGATTAATGATTAAACATTAAGTCCAGACAGATGTTTGTCATCACCCACCTGGTCTTTAGTCTTGCTGTCCCTCTCTCTGATGTAGGTGGTGACGATCCTCTCGGTCTCCTCTCGCAGGCAGGGATATGAACTCAGCTAATAAAAACACACATCACTGCATCAACGCATACACATGTCCATATGCTCAGCTGTAATACCAGAATAAGTATTTCTATTTCTCAGACACACACACACACACACACACACACACACACACACCAAGTATCGTCAGTGATTATAACACAATCATACGTGAGGATGTTACAAGCAGTATGGACAAGGGTTGCACAGAAGACATGCGATACCAGGCATTATCGTAATCTGATAGTTTGTGGGTTAGATTAGTTTTAGATTAGCTATGTACTAAACCAGGATTAGAATAAAATCACACAGAGGTTATGGGTGTTAGAGATCTGGATGCCAGTTAGATCTGTGGTGGTGAATAAAAAAAACGTGTGTCAGCAAAAAAAAAAGAAGGACAAAGTGCTTCATCATGAAATCAACAGAACGACAAGAACTGGACAAGAAATTTGATTTAATTTTTTTTGCGCAAAAGGACAATAGTTACTGACAAAAAACTAAAGGGACAATCATTACAAAAAAGCCATGAGTACTGGATTGGATGTGGTTAAAAACAATCATCAGGGGCTGAGCTGACTGATCGGATGCTCCAGTGGGGAGGGGAGGGGGAATGGGGTAGGTGAGATTCGGGGTTTAAGGGGAAGAAGCGGAGGTGTGACCACAAGCGAGGAAACGATAAGCTCTCACACATACACAAGAATTAATATTCATACACAATATGATTTTATTATTAACCTCGACTGTATCTAATCTCAAATTTCAATAAAATACCTCTCTAATCCACCGAACCAACCCCTATACCTGTCTAATCCACTGAACCAACCCCTACACCTGTCTAATCCACCCCACTTCCAATCCCTACACCTGTCTAATCCACACCTGTCCAATCCCTACACCTGTCTAATCCACACCTGTCCAATCCCTACACCTGTCTAATCCACACCCCCTCCAATCCCTACATCTGTCTAATCCACCCCCCTCCAATCCCTACATCTG
>JAQMYJ010000010.1:1196305-1210496 GCA_030014305.1 Clarias laeviceps
AGAAGTTTCCTAAATCACTTTTAGTCTAGGACTCCCAGCTAGGACTTTTTAGGCTAAGATAGGAGCTCTCTGAGGGAGTTCTAAGAAGCTTTGTGAATACAGGCCGAGAAGATTATTTTTAGCTTTAACCTTTTAACTATTTCTACAACTCTTCAACTGTTAATCTGTTACCACATAGTATCACTAGTAAATAATAATAATAATAAAAAGATAGAACTGTCTGGAGTAAATCGTGATTCCTGCACTGTTTTAAATCAAAGTTTAAGACTGATAATTGAAATTAAATTCATGTAAACCAAAATATGGCCTTTAGGGGGCAGTGCAGGGTTTGGTTGGTGATGATATACAGTATCTGAATCTATTAGTCATTAGCTTTGGTTTCAGACATCTAAGCAGAACAATTCCCTTTAAAATACGAAACCGTGAAAGCTCTACAGTATCTCTTTACCAAGACAGGAACTTCCTGATTTGGAGATTTTATATTAGAGTAATGGGAAAACATTTAAGTTCCACACAAACAGAGGTGAGATTTGTACCAACAACCCTGGACATGTAAGCACTAAGCCACCGTGCCACCCAAGTCATAGTGTAATCATCTAAATCTAAACTACCAGTCAAAAGTTTGTGCACCCCTTCTAATTCCATTGTCTTTCCTGAATTTTATTATATGTGTTATTTCATAGTTTCAAAACCTCCAGTAATGTTCTAGAATGTAGAAAATACATGACTAAACAAAAAAAACAAACAAACACTGATTTAGTAGGTGTGTCCAAACATTTATGTACACTTAATTTAAGTGTAAATCCAGATTCATGTTGTGAATCTAGCATATATTCTTCTTGTTAGACCAGGGCCCGTATTCACAAAGCGTCTTAAGCCGAAAAGTTGCTCCTAACCATGAAATTCCTAGAAAATTCTTAGAATTATGACATTTTTTAAAAAAGAATTTCCCCTTAAATTTAGGACTAAATCCTAAATAAAGAAAAAAAATAATTCATGAAACATCTTAGCCCTAAAAACAGCTCCTAAGGTAAACATTGTTAAAAGTAGAGATGAGGACTTTTAAGAGGCTTAAGAGTTTCAATAGCAGAGGACAAAATGGTGGAAAGAAGAAATCTTCACTAAACACTGAACGTAAAAGTAAACACTGCTCTTCTGTCCAGATACCATCCTAAAGTGTAACTTAAATAGACTGTCCTGTAATCATGTCAATTGGTGAAAGGTGAGACATTTTGCTCCCATCAATCTGAAATGGATATGTTCATTAGAGCATCAAATGTTATTATGACTAAATTGGAGGAGTAAAGTCTATTAAAACATAACATTTGAGAGTCATAGTGAAAATAAAATCGTTTCCTTTTCGTACAATATTATTGCAATAAAATACAGAGTGCCGCCATTTCGTCTGTCTCCCCTGGTAATCGTTTTAGCCAATCAGGTAAAGCTGGCAGACAAGCGCTGATGTCTCTGGTCCAATCACATCATGAGGCTGGTGTTTCACAGTGAATCTGTATGTAGTATGTAGAATGAAATCCTGCCTCTTTCTTTTTAAATTACAGAGGATTTTACCTCAAACAGTGCACACAGATCCATTCGTCCATTTTTCACCAGAAAGCGAATTGGTGCAGGTTAGTCATTTTAATTTAACACAATTAAATACAGTAGACTTTAATTCATCAAAAACATGAATACAGAGTGTATATATTATGTCTACTGAAACTAGAAATGTAGCTTGGATTGTGAAAAACAGTTAAAAAAACTAACAGTAGATATTCTTGATATCTCTTGCTAATGTGCTAGTTAGCTAGCTAATATGTACAGCAGGTTTAGCTTAGCATAAGGGTCAAAAGACTAAAAAATGGCACCAAAACAGCACAAATTAAAGATTTTGGGATTTATTAAATTAAATGAGATTAAAGTTATGGGAATTTATTAATGGATAGTTCATGTTAACAATCAATAATCCATTAATTATTAATAATTAACAATAGCAGGATGCTTGTTTTTCTCAGCTTAAGTTTTATATAAACAGGTCTAGTGGCACAATCTTCAAAAATCTGTTATACAGCAGAACCTTGGCATATGAATTTAATCCGAGTTCTTAAAGTGAAATTTTGTACTGTGAAACCCCTTTTCCCAAAGGAAGTAATGTAAATGCAGATAACCCGTTCCCTCCACCCAAACATATTACCAATGTTAATAATTTCCAACAATATAATCGTATTTTTGCATATAAAAACAATCAAAACATTAAGAAAAGACATGCAAGTAAAGTAAAATATGAAATAAATAGACATTAAACCTCACTTAACCTTAATTAATTAATTAATTTTTATTTTTTATTATCTATAATATAAATTATATCATCTCTTCTTCCAGGGAGTCCTGGCCAAGGTGGCAGCAACAAAGTTTTAAAGTTACAGTTGTGTTCAAAATAATAGCAGTGTGTTGAAAAAAGTGAGTAAAGCTCCATATCCATATAATAACTTTTAATTTAAATCACATAAATGCATTGGACTCCCTGTACATTCTATTCGTGCTAAATGTATTATTAGTTTAATGTAAGTGAAGAAAAACAAATATTAGTCTGTTAAAAAAAAAATAGCAGTGTGGAGTTCAATTAGAGATGTAAATTATTCTGTGAAAAACAGGTCCAATGCATTTATGTGATTTAAATAAAAAGTAATTATATGGATATGGAGCTTTACTCACTTTTTTCAACACACTGCTATTATTTTGAACACCACTGTGTACACATAGAACATACATTGTTAACACATATAAACATACAGACATTCCAAAAATGCAATGATTTCTCTTGGCACCGGCTGCTTTAAAATCAAACTGAAAGTGTCTCCCTGGAACGGAATGCAGGTGGGCTCTTGGATGAAGGGTGGGGGGAGGCAGGGATGGGTGGGGAGGGAGTTGAAAGAAATGCTTTGAGTCGTTGGTACTTAATGAGAAAAGAAAAACTTAAAGAAACATAATAATTGGACAAATAATCTAATTAAGTGGAGGTTTACCAAGATTTATTTATCAACTTTATTACAATCAAATTATTACACAATAAATAATTACTTAAGTTACTGACATTCAAATACATAAAATCCTGACTCTGTGTATATTAACCATAATAAATTCCAGCATTTTCAAATTAAACAATCGCAATCTGGACCTTTGCAATTGTTTAATGTGATTGTGAGGCACTACTGTCAGTGCATCGTATTTATTTGTTGCATATGATACAAGCGGTTTGTGAACAAACACAAATTAGAGGGGACACAACAAAAACAAACCATACACAGTTACTGTACATTTTTCCCCATACTTTAGAACATTTTAATTTTAATTTTAGGAAAATTTATAAAAACAACAAAAAACAAACGAATCTTATCAAAGCAACATCCATGCAAAATGTACAAGTGCTGAAAAAAATGTTTGAGATTAGACTATAGTAGGATGATTCTGATTGGTTGGTGTTTGGATTTAGGCTCAAGTAGACTGATTCTGATTGGTTGCTGTTTGGGACTAGACTCTGGTAGGCTGATTCTGATTGGCTGGTGTTTGGGATTAGACTCTGATAGGCTGATTCTGATTGGCTGGTGTTTGGGATTAGACTCTGATAGGCTGATTCTGATTGGTTGCTGTTTGGGACTAGACTCTGGTAGGCTGATTCTGATTGGCTGGTGTTTGGGATTAGATTCTGGTAGGCTGATTCTGATTGGTTGGTGTTTGGATTTAGGCTCAGGTAGGCTGATTCCGATTGGCTGGTGTTTGGGATTAGACTCTGGTAGGCTGATTCTGATTGGTTGGTGTTTGGGATTAGATTCTGGTAGGCTGAATCTGATTGGTTGGTGTTTGGGATTAGACTCTGGTAGGCTGATTCTGATTGGTAGGTGTTTGGGATTAGACTCTGGTAGGCTGATTCCGATTGGTTGGTGTTTGTGATTAGATTCTGGTAGGCTGATTCTGATTGGTTGGTGTTTGGGATTAGACTCTGGTAGGCTGAATCTGATTGGTTGGTGTTTGGGATTAGACTCTGGTAGGCTGATTCTGATTGGCTGGTGTTTGGGATTAGACTCTGGTAGGCTGATTCTGATTGGCTGGTGTTTGGGATTAGACTCTGGTAGGCTGATTCTGATTGGCTGGTGTTTGGGATTAGATTCTGGTAGGCTGATTCTGATTGGTTGGTGTTTGGATTTAGACTCTGGTAGGCTGATTCTGATTGGTTGGTGTTTGGGATTAGACTCTGGTAGGCTGATTCTGATTGGTTGGTGTATGGGTTTTGGTACATCGACTGCAGTGCGATGTCGGGAATCTGGTTTAGATTATTTTGTTGATCAGCATCAGTCTGAAATCAATAAACATGAACACATCAGAACAAAATATTTACATTTTGCAGACAACCACAAGAGCTTTTGATACACTGCCCAACCAAACAGAAGTTACAATTTGGATTAAAATATATAAATGAATAAGTAAATACCTAAGAGTCTGTAATTAGATAATTACTGCAGTGATTGATGTGCTTGGCTACAACAATTCTTTTAATCCTAACTGATGCAGTGAGGAGCTTCTCATTTCTTAAACAACCATGTTCAATGACGTGTCTCAAGGTCGTGGAAATGGTGTTAATGTGTTTCAGAAGGATCAAATTATTGTCCTGCCTCAAGCCAAGGCAAGAGCTATTTCATATAATGACATAAACAACTCAAAGTTTATAGTCACGTCATTTACACTCATACAGGTGTGTACACTGTAGAAAATCCAACTAGATAAATTTTGCAACCCCATAAACCCAAACCCCAACCCCCACCCCCTCCCGCCGGACTGACGCTATCTGCTATCTGATGGCTGTTTTGTGGACTCTTTATTATTTTTGGTGAGTATTTATTGAGTATTCATTTATATTTTTTATAAAATATGTTATAGTTAGCCTACAGGTATTTTAGACAGTTAGCGTTATATACACGAGGCCGGTGTGTTTCCACTTATCATTATACTGAGACACCCTGTTTAGCTAACATTAGGTTCACTGTACAGGAGTTCGGGAGATAAACATTCATAACCATATCCATCTTTTTCCCCACTTTTGCCCAGCAACGGAGTAGCGGCACTTCAGTACTCGGTACGTTAAGGGATATAAAACTGTCAGTGTTAGTTTGGCTTCAGGGTCGCTAATGCTCATCTATGAGTGTTATATCGGTTCACTTATCTGTATGAAAACCGAATGAGTTAATTTAAAACATCACTTCAGACATGTAGTTACTCCTGAGGATGACAAAGTAAAACCCTTAAAAAAATATAAAATCATTTGAATATGAAACAATGCATAGCTTTAAAACATCATTAGACTTCCGTCCTCAGATTCACATGCACATTGCCATAGAGACTATTTTTTGTGGCTGACACTTTGGGGAAAAAAGTCTATAAAAAGTAAAATCTTTGCTAGTTTTTATAAATATTATGATGTAAAAGAATCAGTAAGAGTCTGAAAAGCATCTGGTGTCTCCAGGTATTTTATTGACATTTAAGCAAAATAGACTGTGTATTCTCCTGTTTTATGGAGATCACTGGTTTAACTTTGACTAGTTTTTTAAGAATATAGTTTTTTTTTTAAATAATGTTTGTGTGTTTTAATTGTTGGGGTATTGTTAGGCCAACCTGTTTTGATAGAAAAAAAAACAAAAAAACAGTCACTTTAACGAACTACATCAGTGGGCTGATGTTGTATTAACTGAACAGCACTGTGAAATATTTAGTTTGGCCAGAAAATTCCTCTTAAAATTACTTTACTTGTTACTAAACTTTTTTATGTTGAGACGGCCTGTTTTTTTTTTTTGTTTTTTTGTTTTTTCCACAGTGTATTTCTTTGCAGCACAGCAGGATGTTGCTTACCGTGTGATTTCCTTCAATTCGCTGATTTATACGGGCAGAGTCTACAGAAACAGAAAACACACAGGTGATGCACGGCCAGTGATAAATGTGTGTGTGTGTGTGTGTGTGTGTGTGAGAGAGATTGTGTAAGAGAGAGTAGTACCTCGTGTCTTGCTGAATTTCAGTTTATATATGAGTCCAGATCCTCCAGTCAGCAGTAACAGCACACACAGTGTCACAGAGGAACACACAACGGCAGTGAGTGAGGAACCTGGTGATGACATTTGATACTTACATTTTTATGTGCATATCCGTTTTTATCAATAGACATTGTTACAGAGTAACTTTACAGAAATCTGGACATAACATCACGACTTCTATACAAAGAGAGAAAAATAAACCAGCAATCAAACATGGATGGAAGACATGCAGAAGCAGTTTTACTATGTACAGCTGGGAGAAGTGAGAAAGCCGACACTGTTTCTTTATGCACAATTCAGCTTTACTTCACTTCCACGGTGGACTTTTCTTTTTTTTCTCCACCATGTGCACTGTTTCTTTTTTTAACACCTGTTATCACATGAGAAATCAGAGATCCTAATGTGGGGCGTGACCTCGCCTCGTCTCCATTCATTGGCTATTGACAGTACACATTACCCCGGTCGAGTCCGTGACCAGTGTACACAGTGGCCAGAGTTGGCTCTGAAAAAATACTGTACCTCATGGTAGGAGGAGTCAGTTCTCAGTCTGTTCTCCTCACACACACGCCAATTTGATTCTCTACCCCTCATACACTTACAGATTTCTGGCCAAATTGCCACACCAACTGGCCACAACTTGTGCTGCCTGCTGCAGATTAGGACAGACTCTAAACAGGATTCAAACATCATAAAGACTGACTTTTATCATGTTGTAGGTGTTTGTGTCAGATACGCTGGTTTTTCCCAAACAACAGTCTGTCGAGTTTACATAGAAAAGGGTGTGGAAAAAGCATCCAGTGCCTCAATAGGAAGGTTGATAGTGTGATATGGTTGCAAGTATGTCATCAAGCACAACACACTAAAACCTGAGGTGGATGCTCTCCAACAGAAGACCACGTTGGGCTCCACTTTTACCAGCCAAAAAGGCTTATGTGAGCACAGACTGGTCACATGAAGATGAGCCAAACTGGTCAGATGTAGACTGAACAAAGACCAAGTGACCAAGTGTTGTTTAACTGTTCTAGGAGATCTTTATTCTCTAAAATGTTCAAACCCGACTGTTTGGCACCAGCACAAAGTAAACTGAGATCATATTTTTCTCCACACGTAGATTTGAAATGTGTCTGAAGCTCTAGACCTGCATCTGCATGATTTGTTTGGCCAAATGCTGCTTGGACAATTGGCTAATTAAATGCTTCTATTTATTTAATAGTTCTTCTAAGTAAATAATAATTACATGTCTAAATACAGTATAAAATGATCAGCATTTGCACAATATTAAAACCATTTACAGGTTAGGCAGCAAGTGAGCAGTCAGTTCTTAAAGTTGGTGTGTTGGAAGCAGGAGAAATGGGCAAGTGTATGGAGCAGAGTAACAAAATTGGGTCAGAGCGTCTCCAAGCCTGCAGCTCTTGTGGGATGTTCCTGGTCTGCGATGGACAGGATATAACAAAAGTTCTTCAAGCAGGGGCGAAACTGGTGACCCGGTGATGGGGTCATAGGCGGCCAAGGGTCACTGATGCACGTAGGGAATGAAGGCTGACCCGTGTAGTCTGATCCCACAGAAGAGCTACTGTGGCTCAAACTGACGAAAAAGTGAATTGATAAATGAATGAATAAATGTATAGAAAAGTGATAGAAAGGTGGCAGAACTGCTTGTTCTGTATGGAGCTGCGTAGCTGCCAACCGGTCAGGGTGCCCATGCTGACCCGTTTTCTCCACCAAAAGGTCCTACAATGGGCATGTGAGCATTAGAAATGGACCGCAGAGAGATGAAAGAAGGTGGCCTGGTCTGATGAACCACATGCGTTGCTCATCTAGGTAGAGATGGCACCAGGATTCACTACAGGAAGTAGGCGAGCGGGTAGATGCTCTGGTTGAATTTCTGACATGTCCCACCTACTTAAACACTGTTACAGACAGAGTTACACTCCAGACGGTGTTCCCTGATAGCAGTGTCCTCTTTCAGCAGGATAAGGCACCCTGACAAACTGCAGACATTGTTCAGGAATTGTCTGAGGAACGTTCAGGAAAAATTCAGATCTCAATCTGTTTAAATGTCCGTGGGATGTGCTGGAGAAACAATTCTGATCCAAGGAGGCTCCACTCCAGGCTCCAAACTTACAGGACTTAAAGAATCTGATATTGATGGCTTACATCAGTACCACACAGAGGTCTAGTGGAGTCCAGGACTAGACAAGGGACCTTCACAATACTTATGGCTGATCAGTATACCATACATATATGGTTCATATATACAGAATAAAATCCTTTAGAAAAACCTTTCTGATAATATAGGCTCTTTTACACAATATATACACAGATTATTTAAAAATTAAAATCAAACTATAACTATATTAGGGATTAAAAAATCTGTGTGTGTCTGTGCTGTTTTGATTCCCTGTTGATGAAAACACAAGTTATTATATTCGTTTTAAACATGACATCCGTAATCCTTCACATCAGTGTAAAGATTAATGACAGATCTGGACAGTCAGATGATCATCCTTATGAGCATATTTACTAAGTTTTTGTTTTTAATAACCCCAATAGCTCTAGTAACATGAATGCTGGGAGAACTTTCTCTCACCAGTAACATGGAGATGAATTTCTTTGAAAAAGGAATAATAACCGACTGATTCATCCCCTTTCCACACGGCACAGGCATAAACTCCTCCATCATCTTCTCTCACGTCCGTGATGTTCACAAGGAAAACTTTATTTGTCCTGTCATCAAAAATGGAGAATCTGCCATCCTGGCATCGTTCTGTTCCACTGGTCCGGATCAATTCGGTTTCAGAGAGATGGTCCAGTTTGTAGAAGAACTTATAGTTAGCTGATCGTCACAGTCTGTCCCAAATAACCTCTTTGCTTTGTTTTGGTCTCAGTACAACAGGAATCTGTCAATCACACAATGAATTAGTGCAGAATGGTTTAAATCCTAACAAGAAGAATCAGAGACTTCTCAGGAATTCTGTAAATAATAATAATAATAAAAAAAAAACTAAATTACTTTCCAAACAATATCTCAGGCCAGTGTATAATAATAATAATAAAATGTTCTCACCACTTTTCACCTGCAGGTTAATCTCATGACTCCACACTCCGTTCTCTCCACATTGGTACATTCCAGCATCCTGTAAGCTCAGGTTTCTGAACACCAGTGCAAATGATCCACTGGAGTCAAGCAAAGAAACTCTCTTTATTAATCCATCCTGGAGCTCATGTTCAACACCACATGCTGAGTTTACAGCTTTGCCATTGCTTTACTGCAGCTGTCTTCAGCCTCCACCATGTCTTATGATGATGTAGAATACTTTGGGGCAGTGGTGGCTCAAACAGTTAAGGTCTGGGTTCAAGCCCCACCACGACCAGGCTGCCAGTGTTGAGCCCTTAAACAAGGCCCTTAATCCTGTCTTAATCTAGGGACACTATCCTGAAACGTATACATAAAAAAAATTACTTTGCTGAACATTTCATAAAATGAAAAAATTAATCTTAATCTGTGGCTCATGAGGCCTTACTTTCCTTCTCCATATTTTTCTCCTCCCACAATTCTGTTACAAGTTCATCTTGGTTTCGTCTGTCCTAACTAATCTGTCCTTCCTGCACTTAAGTGTGGATTTTGACCATGATGCTCCATCAGAGTGTTCTTGACAGAGTGTTTTTCTTCACCAAGGAAAGAATTCTGTGATCATACTGTACATGCATTCCTAAATTGTAGATGTAATATGCTACAGGAGGGGCGTGGTCAATCTTACGCCTACAGCTGGTTAGAAGCAGGTAAAGCTAACAAGAAACACCTAATGCCTTCCACTAGTGGCTCATTATGCATTTTATTCAGGTGTAGATGTCTTTGTCTTGGCAAAAGGAGAGCGCGAGACTTGGCTAAGAGTGTACCTTTACAATGAGCTGATACTGTAGAGTCCATGTACGTGCATGTTCCACAATGGGTACAAGAATAAAACTTAAGATCCCCCTAGCCATCTTTTCATCCTTTATTTCCCCGAACATCTCAGAAGTGTTACCCCAGTGTTGAAAGTGAAGGGAGTGAAGGATGATATGTTCAGGAGAGTCCTCATTTGCCAAGCTTGTCCACACCTTCTACAGAATCCATCAGACTCAATTCTAGGAACTTCTCCAACTTTGCTCTGAGTACTGGTCGCTTTGAAGTCTGCTGCCAGCAAGGAGTGCTTCAGTGGATGGCACTGCCACCACGGCTATGAAGGGGCCACTCCTAGACACCAAGGCCTTCCTTAAACTGGTGGAGCGAGTTGGATCACAGTGGGCAGTCAATTTTCTGCTACTGCTGTCTGTTATTGTCTAGCTCGCAGCATAGCTCGAGTCAGATCCAGTCCGCAGCACTCCAGGACATCCTGGAGAACCACATACCAAAGAAAGTGATTATGCCTGCCAAAGCAGGCCAGACTTTTTTGGATTGCATTAAACATATTTTTTTGTGTTTCACAGTGCAGTTAACAGCACTGGTGGTCATTCTAGCATTAACAGACCCAGTCAGGTTAGAAGAATTTAGCTTTGACTATAACTGGTTAGGTCATCAGTTAGAGTTCGGAAATAGGAGATAATCCTGAATTAAAGGCAGCTCAAATGGAAGGGAATTGAGAAGTCAGTGAGCTTTGAGCAGAGCACTGTGTTTGGTGAGTGATGTAAATGTGCAGAGCTTGTCACGTTCCCACGCATCATGTATGCTGCAATCGTTAGAAAAAGGCTATAGTGAGTGATTCATAACACTCAAACCAAAGAGGTAGTGACACAATGACTGATCAAGGCACCGCTCTCATGTCACGTGCATTAACAGCCACTAACAAAGGATCTGAACTAACAATTTAATTTGAATGCTTAAGAACATGATTTACTACGTATGTTTGTTCACAGTAATGCTTGGGATTTTCCCTCTATGAATCATAAGTGGACAGTATTTTAAAAATTAAGGTTTTGCATAGTAGGTCCCATTTAATGCATGGAATTAATAGGCTGATTCTATAGAATTAGTGCAATTTGTATTCGAAATTCGAAAAAAGTATGTATTAAAATATTATGATGTGATAGTGTTTATCTTTTTTAAAAAGTCGGGGTGGACTGTGACAGGGATGAAGATTTTGTTCTAATCTGATGTTACTGACACAAGGTGTTGACACAAGGTGTTATCCAAATTAGATCATTTTTATTTCTTAGCTATAAAAGCAGTATTTGGTAAAACCTGGTTACGTATGAGTTTTCACAACAACATTATTGAAAACCTGAGATTGACAAAGACTGTACGTGTGCAGACATCACTTCTGAACATGAATGATGTCACTTTCTCAAATGATGTTATAAGTATCCAAGTATTTTTATAGGAAGTTGAATATGGTTGGATTAGAGGATTGAATAAACACAAGCACATACAGTAGGTGTCAGTTAGTCAGTGTAACTAAACCAACATTTTGTTGAGATTCCAGATGTAATGTTCTGATGGTTGATGTGAACAAGCAAAATTCCTAATAGTCAGTGTAACAACAAATACTGTATAATATGTAAAAATACTGACATGAATTTCAATAAAAAAAACAAAACAAAACATGCAAAACTTTGGAAATGCTACAGTTGATATACAATTTGATCAAAGGTTACAAAACGTATCAATTTTATGGCTGAATTTCTTTACTTTCATGATTATAAACCTCGCTAAGAGCTCTTCTGTTTTAATAAAGCTGTGATGGAGCAGGAGTGTACAGTACACCTTTCCATAAACCTAATTAAAGCATTATATTATAAGAATAATACACACAATCAGTGTGCAAGGTTTTAAACATTTTTAAACAAGATTGAGTGTTTTTAACTGGGTTATTTTTTAGATTACTGGAATAATAAAAACAACTGGAATTAGTTTTAATTTCACATCCGACAGCATTGTAGTAAACCCTCACACACACACATGCTCACACACACTCACATGTAGTTTCTAATCTGAAGTACAATAACTTACCTGAGATCAGGTAGAGGGTGATGATGACGATGATGATGATGATGATGATGATGAAGCTCTTCATTCTGAACTGAAGTTCAGGTTAAAAAACAAAACTCTTCCACCAATATTATAGCGTTAGTCCACTTTTTACACTTTGTCATATACTTGTGTGCATCTATTCCCGTTGCGGATGTGTCTCTGCGTCTACTCTGTTACTCAACCTCATCAAACTCCCACTGACAATGTTGTAACACTTCCACATCACTGTTGATCAATTTTAAAATGGACAGATTGCATTAATAAAAAGATGATATTTTCAAGCTCGACATGAATTATGTAATACATCGTCTCCTATATTTCCTTTCATCTCATCATGATTAGCTTTGTCTGTGCTGTTGCAAATCCCTTTAGACTAGACATTAGGGGGTGGTTTCCCGGACCAAGATTAAATTAAGACAGGAGTAGGCCTTAATCTAGAAAAGTTAATCCTCTTTTAAATAATGGCTTTCTGAAACACAGATTAAGGACAGATTACTAACACCTGGACTATGGAGCCCTCAACTAAAATACACTCGATTAATTTAATACCACCTGTGCAAATCAGGATTAGCTGGATTGAGGTTGCCTATAAAACATGGACTGAACCAAAGAAAAGGTTAAAATTGTATGCAACTGAGAAGCAAATGGCAATGGAAGTTGAAAAGAGAGTACGATCAAGAGATGATTTGGTTTTGTCCTGAACTATTATTTCTATATGTGTAGGTGCATCTCATTTTAAAGGTTGAACCCTATGAAAGGTTCTTTTGAAGGCTGATTATGTTGAGCTCCTTCAAGTGTTGTTTTCTTTTTTCCGACAGTGAAGTAACAGTGTATAGTCCATGGCTCCACCAATCCCAAGATTCTTGGCGAGCCGGAGAAGAAACCAAGAGGGGACGATGACTGAAGCAGTTCTTGGAGATTTCAAAAGTAAATATGTTGTAAAAAATAAAATATGTAATAGATAAATATATTAAAAAAAAAAAAAAACTAGGGCTTTATTTGAAATCCACTCCCTGAGTTTTCACCGCTTGCCCAAGTGAACATGGCAGCCGATGTGGAAGTGATGTGAGGTGGGATATTTTACAGTTGCTTTTGTTGGTTCAGCTGAACATTCTGCATTGGAGTAACAAATACTTTTGTTCCCTTCGTGTTGCTCTGATTTTGCTCCTTGCATTTCATATTGTACTCATGCAGGTAAAATTACTGAGTTTTTTTTTTTTTTTTAAACGGAACATTTGTGTGGGTTAGATGTAGTACTGTGAAAACAGGAACAGGAAACTTATTTTCACACACTTGTATGCATTTGAATCCGTAACATGCCTCGTGAAGCCAAAGCATACATGAACACTTTTGGTGGTAGTGTTTTGAATTTTTGAAACATCCGTGTTTATTTGTTGGTCTGTAAGAGATTCTTATTTGATAGCTGTGTGTGGTGTTTTGGTGGAAGGAATCAGTTTTGAGAAGTCAGAACATGGTTTAGAATTTTGGATTTGTAGCATTTAGAAAAAATAGTAGTTAACGCTGTGTTAGAGTTTGGGGAAATTGAGACACTTTCAAGGAAAGTGTTTAAAAGTTTGGGAAAAACTAAGAAAGTAATGATGCCTAATGTAAAGGAAGGGACTGATATTCTCTTTTTCTCTCCCATCCTCCCATCTTCCTTCCTTAAAAAGCAGTCACCCACAGTTGACCACTTCCTGTTCTACTTTGCTGATGAAATACAGGCGCTTATTTTTGCCATGTTTGTGGAATGAAGGCTAACTGTCTTCTCAAAGACTTGATAAAAGAAACACTGTGTTCCCTGTGGAATGTATGGTTTGGGAGGGCAGCATTACATTGACAGTAACAAGTCAATCAGAATAGAGGGAATGG
Source organism: Clarias laeviceps (assembly GCA_030014305.1). Taxonomy (NCBI): domain Eukaryota; kingdom Metazoa; phylum Chordata; class Actinopteri; order Siluriformes; family Clariidae; genus Clarias; species Clarias laeviceps. Next base: position 1,210,262 of record JAQMYJ010000010.1, read on the forward strand.
AAACGCCATGTTGGGGAGCTTAACGAGCATTTCACTTTTAATGCTCATTTTTAATTTATTTATTAGTTATAACATAATACCTTGTAATGGACACTGGGTCTCGCTTTGTCGATAGAAGTACAATGAATTTTAGTTCTATTTAGTAATATATAATATAGTTATATAATATAATAAGTAATATAGTTGGAAGCAACAATGAGCGGGCCCAAGCACCCTGCGCCATCACCACCCGGGC